>LVTN01000220.1:168741-267094 GCA_001649415.1 Musa itinerans | reverse complement strand
TTCTCAAGGTTATATATATATATATATATATATATATATATACATCAAGGTCTGTAATTTCGATGTGTACCGCTCGTACCGGGCGGTACGTACTGGTCCGACAGGTTACCGGTACGCGGACCGCCCGGTACCGGGCGGTATAACCGGTACAGTGCTACAGTGCACTGCTACAGTACAAGCAATGCAAGCAGTGCACTGTAGCAATGTAGCACTGCTACAGTGCTCGGTACACATGGGGTATATCGCTCGGTACACCTGGGTGTACCGCTCGGTACACCCATATCGTACCGTACCGAGCCTAGATCGAAACTCCGGTACAATACGATTTTACGGACCTTGATATACATACATGTGGATTGCGTAAATAAGAAGAAGAAAACTCCAACCAAATTATTTAATTTATGATTGTCCAATATTTAGATTAATAATAGATGAAAATTGCAAAGCTCATAAATATTTGACTCATTAATACAAACTCTTCCCCTATGTTTATTTAATAATACAAACTCATTAATAATAGATGAAAATTTGTATGAAAAAAAAAAACTCTCACACTAAGTTTATTGAATTATTAAAGAAAAAAAAAAAACTCTCACACTAAGTTTATGTAATTAAATTGAATTACTATACTGAGTTGTAACTGAGTAGAGTGTTTGGGTTCCAAAGTCATGGCCTCAATTTTCCTAGTTTGGTAGGCAGGACTGGAGAACCCAATGCCTCGTCTTCTTCCCAAGGCAGTTCACTTGTCAGTGGAAACGTCCCATCTAATGAAGGGTGGGTCGCTATCGTCCGGTGATCGGTGTCGATGCTCCCTTTGACACGGTGAGAGAGAGGAGTCTGATTTCATTTCAACCCCAAATTCAATTTGACAATTTATACAGTAGGAATTCAAACTTCTTGTCATCCAAATCCGATCAAAAACATCGTTATAGTGGATTTAAAATAGAAACAAGGAGGTCAAATTTATTAAGAGAAACTCTATAATAATTACAAGAAAAGAAGCCTAATTTTCGAAACGTATCCGCATACTGATATGAGAGAACCCATGAAAAATTATAATAACACGCCTCTCTCTTTACTGTTCTTTGACACGAATAACAAAAAATTTTGAACCGAGAGGCACTCTTCGATATGGTCTCTCTGTTCACAAATAGTTTATTTTTTTTCTTGCACCCGTCAATCGACAATTAATAGGTGAGATTGAGCTAAGAGAGAATAGAAAACACTTTTTTGACATTCGTACCACCCAACACCAAGCATCAGGCCTCATGGGGTTGTACTGCTGCAGGCCACCTGACGTTTAACTTTCTAAGACATCAAGGATCACATTATTGCAAGTTGGCTGATGAAAGTAGACAAGATTAGCTCGAGGCACCGTGTGGGTGCCTTTTTGATGCTACTCCCCGCCAGATAGATTAAGTAGACAAGATTGCGTTGTTCCACGAGGCCCATCGAGAAATCCATGGTGGACAGCAATCACATCAGCCATCGACCCACTGCAATGCCAGGCCCCACCATGACGTGTGGGTGCCTTTTTGATGCTACTCCCCGCCAGATAGATTAAGTAGACAAGATTGCGTTGTTTCATCGAGAAATCCATGGTGGACAGCAATCACATCAGCCGTCAACCACTGCATGTCAGTGCCCACCATGCTCTCTCTGATCTAATTTTTGATCCCTAAACCATAAGATCATTATCGACAGCCCTGCTGCTTCATGTACTATATCTAGATGGATAAGGCTGATAA
This sequence comes from Musa itinerans, assembly GCA_001649415.1. Classification (NCBI taxonomy): domain Eukaryota; kingdom Viridiplantae; phylum Streptophyta; class Magnoliopsida; order Zingiberales; family Musaceae; genus Musa; species Musa itinerans. Next base: position 265,346 of record LVTN01000220.1, on the reverse strand, counting down.
ATATGTGAAATGTGCAGACGTAGCTTCCGAGCAGTAGTGTGGGTCAAACAATTATTAGGTAATCTCAACTACTTTGACCACATTAGGTGTCGAAACAATTATTTAGAATGATTGACCTGCGAAAGAAAAATGCACACTTAATAGTCAATGATGGTGGAGTGTCTCACCATACAGACGCGAGTTTTGGAGAGCCTGGTTCTCGTCGCCTTCGACGCTCCCCCAGCGTGCTTCTCGCTAAATCCTGATTCCATTGTAGGAAAGCAGGTATCAGATTCCGATCACCTGTGTTCTTAAAACTGAACAGTTGCTCATCTACTGTTTGTACCTTTTTCTTCGATGCCAACAGTTGTTCTCCTATCGTATTGGCTGGGTGGTCACGCTGGTGCTGTACGATGCAGAAGAATGACATCAATAGAAGTGATAACATAAAGAACGCAACAACAGTCTTCATACACACAGAGGTGTGCATGCTCTTTGACCTGCTGTGCGACGACTGCATCTTTGGGATCGTCCGGCTCAGGTGCTGACAGTAGAGCTTGCGGAGAAAGCAACGCAATCTTCGACGTGAAGGCAGGGCTCCTCCACTGATCCTTCCGAATATCCAAGCAGATTGCTCCATGTTGACTGCTAATGTTTGGGTGGCTTCGACAAGACAAGTGAGCAAATAATGTAGGCGTGATTGGTGTCAGAAAGTTCTTGTTACTTTAGTCCACTTTCTGGAGTCAAAGTGGTGTGACTTTTGTCAAATGTTTTACACAAGAAAATAGCACCATATATGCAAAGACCCTGATATTTTTCATGCTAGAACCAATATATGATTGATGCAAAAGACGTCTCCAAAGAAACTTCCCGCAATATAATGCCAAGATAGATGCATCATAAAATAAGTTTCTACTAAAATTCTAATATTCCATCCAAGAGATTAAGATTAATTAAAGCAAAAACTACTTGCGATAAAATAAAATATCATGATATCATATTGTACGATAAACCTGTAATTAAAGACGATCAAGATATAATTCTTGTCACAAAATAGAAACAGGATCCTGGGTTGAACATAATAACAAAATCATGTAGGTACATTTAACTTCAAACAGAAGGATTAATCATTTCTGGAATCATATAAATGAGATATTACTAATTATAGAACTAAAAGGCTTTTCTCCTGGAATGCTACCTAATCTAATAGTTCCTTGGATCTTCTTAAAAACGGGGTCCTACAAAAACCTATTGTGGAAGGGGGGGTTTTGATGGAGGCCGAATGAAGGGGAAAAAGGTAGGCTAAAGAAGGCTTTGACTTAAGAAAAACTAACCTTCACCCAAGAGGATCAATCCAGCAAAGCTCTGTCTGAAACTATCGAGGTTAAATTGTATCATTTGCTAGATATAGAGTTTGAGTACTATGATTGAATTAAGGAAATTTACTCATCTATGTCTAACCCCAAAAAGATCAGAATAAAAGAAAGTTGCTTCCGGTTGTGGCTTATGAACATTGTATCAGGTACTTGCCAAGCCCACGATAATGCCTCGAGTTCATCCCTTAATCAACATAGAAGCTAAGAAACTCATAAATCTCCGAGGTAACTTACGTTCGTAAGACTGAGATCGGGATCGAGATGAACCATGGGATTTGGATCAGATCAATGAAATTATCAAAAACAAATCCACAGATCAGAATTGAGTTGGCTAATATAAGAAGAGAAGAAAGTTACTTCCAGTTTGGGCTTCCAATCTTCATGGAGGGCACTTTCCCAAAGCCATAAAAATGCCTAAAGTTCATTCCTTAATTAACATAAAAGCTAAGCAAGTCATAGAGCTGAGGTAACCAATACTTACGACTCTAAGAAAAATCAGGTTGCCAGGATGAGCCATGGGATTTGGATCACGACGACGAAATTATCAAAAACAAATCTGAAGATCGACAATGAAAAAACATAGTTTTGAGAACAATAAAGATTAATTTACAAAAAAATTAGTGTTGTTTAGGCTTAAACAATTCTTATCATTTAATGATATGTGATTATAGGATGCAATCTATAATGTAGCATATATGATGTGGCATATCCGATACTAAGTTCCGAGACCATTAAGGATTAATTTGTTGTTTAGGCTAAAACAATTCTTATTCTTAATGATATGTGATTATATGAAGCAATCTTCTCTTCCATCCACCATACACATGTGATGTGCCATGTTCATAGCTGTCTTTATTTTACACACAATTTTATTCCTCTCCCACCCACTCCATCTAGCCTTTCCTTTTTATATATATCTCTCTCACCCTCAATTAAAGGTTACCAACAAATGCTAACATGACACTGAGGCCTGAGAGTGAATGGTTAATTCAGATCTACATTTGAACTTAGTTTGAAATATAGGCAACAATAGTTTGATGCAACACCATTGCCTCAAAAGATCTGACGCAACAAAACAACTAAAGCTAACAGAGTACATTAAACAAAGAAAACATTAGAGAAGGAAGATAACTATCGCCAGCTAAAAATACATTGATTCTTGCATCACAAAATCATCGTATATTATTCATGAACACAGAACACCACCTACTCAAAGACAAAGAAGACCAATAGCACTTGACTCATTAAAGGAATCTCCTGAGAGGGAAACAAATGAATATTATTAAATCCCATCAGATCTCTATGTCGTTGTTTCTTGCAACATCTAAACTCTTGATCTGGTTTACTTTCTAAGACTATAAATAAGACTAATCGAAAAAAATATAGGCTCGACTTAATCAAACTTTTTGAATAGGATTACAGCAGTTCGCTTTCTCTGAGAAAAGCTCATCCTTGAGACCACCTATTCTAGAAACACAATGGTGTCTTCAACTTTGCCTTGGCTTCATATTAAACATGAATTTCATTGCAAAAACTAAACTTCTCATTTCATCTTTGAACAATAACGTGTTCAGCTTTGATCAACCCAAACAAAAAAAGCATTTCATGAAACAATAAAGAAAATATATTTACTTGTCAACCTACCAGGAGACTGGCAGATGACATCAATTTAAAAGAATTGATCATGGGAAAAAATCAGTGTATGATGCACACATATCTAAAAGAAAACCAAAATTAGATTATCAATCCGATTACACACATCTGATAAATGCTAAGCTATCATTGAGCTCATTACTTTATATTGAGTTATCAAGTGAGTTGAGAAAAGATTTTATAAACAGTATAGTAGTTGTCAATATCAAATGAAAAAAAAATCAATAATGTAGAACAATTACCTTCTTGAAAATGCGCTCATGCTAACACATATGGGGCAACTAAGAGGAATAGCTTGACTCAAACATGCAGGTAAAGAACACAAAAAATTAGTAATAAATCAAATAGCTTAGAAATTAGCATAATAAAACATGAATCAAGAAAATCATCCAAACATTTAATGTCCATACCAAACTTTAGTTATGAACCACATTTTAGGAGGCTCAAAGGAATAATCAACTGCAGATACATAAACCACCAACATCAGTTTTTAATTTGAATGTATAAAAATATAATTTATTTTGTGTATTAAGGAACCAGAGGAAGTAATAATCTCTGTAGAAACAACATGGAACCAACATTAACTAGCAACATTTTCTTGATTAGAGAACTCCAGATAATCATATGATTATAGGAAAAAAAAAGCCAATCTGGCATGCATCATACTCATAGAAACAAGGACAAAGACAAGGACCTACAGCTATGATGCATGCATATATGCTATAAATGTTATCTCTTAACACGTTATATTTATATTCATGCAAAGTAAAGCATACATGTATCTCCATAATCAATTTTGTGCCTGATGCATACGAGCATACAAACATTTTAAATATTTTATACAAAGTCTTAAGAGAGTGCATGCAGCACTAAAAATCATGTCCCATTTGCTTTCTACATAAATAACCAAAACTACAAACTAAAATGCTTTTCATTCTAAGTTGAGTTCTGAATAAACTTGGTTCTTACAGGGCATGAGGTCCTTTAACTATTAGTTGACATTTTAGAGAAAATTCTCAAATCAACATAAGCTATTAGGCAGGACTTTGGATAGTCGGTGGTTCATCGGCCCACACTAAAATGCAAAGATTCAAAAAAATATATAATGCAAGCCACTGCTGTTATATATCACGGCCCTCTTTTCCACAATCTGGTTCTTTGACTCAAAAAGTGAAAAAACCAAAACAGACTCACCCCTACTTAAAGGTCAATTTAGGAAGAGAAATCCATCTATTTGAAAGAAAACATTTGCGTACACGAATTGAAGTTGGCTTCTGATTGTCCATAGCTCAGCTACATGATGCCCTCCCCACTTTAAAAGAATTTAAAATTTTGAACATGTACTATCCCACCTACACGTTTGCTATACCCATCAAATTGCAGTTTGATCTCCAAGATCAATACATGCAACTAATGTGACAATTTGAAGAAAACATTAGCAGGTGTAGGGGCAGTGGTTCTATTTAACGAAGACCTATTTGTACTAATTAAATCATAGTTCTTGCCAACTAATCAGAAGTATCTAGTTTGACTTGCAGACACATAGTACAAAACAAACTAACCAATAGCTTTCATAATTTAGGCTCACAAATTCTAGTCCAAACCATCCCTGCTACTTTGAGAAAGGACAGAATGTCACTGAAAGTTGATAAAACTTGAAGATCCTTATATATCATAGCGATTTTAAAAGGAAAACAATGACTGAAATTTGAATTACAGTTTGAGGAAAATAAAGAAAAAGTTCATTGGAACATATCCAAAGAAATCCTAAATTACAATAAACATCACAACTTGATTTTTTCATAAACCGTTAGAAATAAGTTCTTAGTTGGAGGGATGAAAGTGGCAGCAGTGGCAAATTCTGCAAGTTTAGGACAAGTGAATTATAAATACATATAAATGCAAATAGAATACAGCATGGGCCTAATTGCAGCAACTTGCTATCACGAATTTTTCACACCTTATATATAGGTTTATCTACTGTAATAATGATGGTGAAAATGCCATATCCATGGGCAAAGATTTAGCTCCTATCAGTTCTCGCGTACAGCAGCATGTTGAAATCATTATTCTTCTTGCACACCATGTAAAGGCACATTGACATTAGAAAGTTATCATATTTCTTAAGATTCATCAAATGGGGCTTAGATTCTATTACACATTATTTAAATAGTGATTAAATGAAGAGAGAACCTTCAAAAAAAGTTTTGACAATTCTGTTTAACCCGGAGAGGAAAAAGTCAAAACTTTTATAGGAAAAAGAAAAAGGATTCACAAGACCCTCATTGACCACTAGAAAATGCTTTACTTGGATCATTTCTTCTATGTTTGGCAGCCTGGAGGGACATGCAAGATTGTCTCGTTGTTTGGGTTTTTTCCTGACAAATTAACTTTTCACTTCAGGAGTCACCTTATCCTTGTTGAATCTCAGATGGCTCCTGCTACAACTTCAAACATACTACGATGATCAATCCAACAAAAGTAGACATAATACATACTATTAGTTTGAATTTGCATGATTGTGCACACTAAGAAGTTTGTGGTATTCGTCTAGTTACTTAATTATTTCAACCATTTCCCTCTTTGATCCCTCCATTATTTACACGACATGGTCATCAAATACACTCTTATCATTGAAACAAAACAAGGGCTTTGTACATTCTTCTTCGAGATTATATATTCTGTTCTATAACTAGTTCTCTCAACTTACAAGAAGCAACAATACATCAACCACTCTAAAAACCCTAAACCATTGCCTTGCATCAAGAAACTAATATAATAAATCTACAAACAGCAGCAAAAGAAAACCGTCGTAAGATCCGTTCCACCATCGTAGTAACCCCTAACGACTCGTCATTTTTTTCTCTTGTTGAGAGAATAAGGGAAAGGGAATCGTACTCGGCAAACGGATGTCAATGTGGAAGGTGCCGCCCTTGTAGGGGGTGGATACGGGGCCGGAGAGGTGGCTCCCCCCCTCCCGGAGATGGCCTTGTCCCGGTTGCACTCCGCCAACTCCTTCTGAACCCCACACACGTCCAACATCCTCCCCGATCACCTGAGTTCTCGGCCAGCAACGCCGCAGATACGAAGCAGAAGAGGAACCCCAAAATCGATGGAAAAGCTGATGGCGAGAACTGCCTGGGATGCGGGGAGGGAGGGTAGGAAGAAAAGCGAGAGCGGCTCTCGGATCGGGTGTTCCTGCGGAACAGGTTAAGAGCATGTGAGAAGAGAGCCCATTTGTGATAGATATAGTTTGAAGAATATTAAGTGTAGGGATTCGAATTTGCTTCTCGAGATTCCATCTCAGACCATTTATTTATATTGGATTTCAATTTATTATCGATAAAATCATTTAGTTCCACGAGGAATATAGAAAGAGCTCGTAACTAAGTCATGCCTTTCTTATCTTTAGAGGTGCTTTTTGAAATTTACATATTATGAAAGAACAAAATTATGTGGGTACGTTCGGATAATTCTTTCTTATCACATTGGCGTTAGAGGAAGAGCCCAAGACCTGTACCTCGACTAAACAAACTCGCACTCGAGCTGTACACCTTGGTTTCCCTACGAGAGGGAGCACTGATAAAACTATTTAGTCCTATGTTGATTGAGGAATATTTTTCTTTATCGAATCATCTTTTCCTCACAATCTTCGTCATTTATTTAGACGGAGATGAGAATAAATATATGTTTTCGTAGCTTAATGTAGAGCCAACGTACAAATTATTGAGATGAATGTATAATATTGGAACCCTTATCTTACTTGGATTTTTATTTTCAAAAAGTCTTTTGATCGAAGAAATAAATAATTCAATGGGAATTAATGATTGAGTGCTTTAATAAGCATCGAATGTGTCAGAGCTCTTCGTATTTTTCTCTCTCTAGATATGTTATAAGAGAGAGTATAGAAGAAGCTTTTATGGGTTAACTTGAGGAAGCATTTATCTTCCTTGTGCTTTTGCGTGATGAACATTTTGCTTCTCCTCATGGGTGTTGCCAAAGGTTGTTGAAGCATAAAAAGCATAGATATTAATTCTCTTGATTGATCTTTTTAAGAATGGTTTTTTTTTTCTAATAAGAATTGAAAGTTTTAGGTTTACAATTGAAAAACACACGTTATGCTATTTTCCAATTTGGATGAAGATTATAAGAAATATTAGCAATGTGTTACCTTTTTCTCTGATTTTATAAAGTAAATAATAGTAATTAAATTGATTCACCTAATGACATGAATATAATAAATAAAGTTACGAAGACACTCACCTACTATCAAAGAAATTTAGCCTATCATGAATAATGATAATTAATGAGTTGATAGAATGCTTCACCCATATTTTGTTAAATTATGTGATCATTTTAGATCCGACGATGGTGCGCTTGTAGATTAGATAAGGTTTATTCTTCTGAATAACAATGAAAGATATATATCGTAATATTATTAGATCTAATTTTGTTTGATTTCAATCATGATGTAAAAGATTATTTTCGCATTACAGATAGCATAATTACAGATTTTATGCTAATACATTTATCTTGTGCTATCCTATCTATCTCAAATTTAACATATCATATAGCCGCTTTTGATCCTTCGGCCATCTATGACTTTGCGTCCATTAGATATACGATAATTTGTACAAAATGGAGAAAGCCTTAATATTCTAAAGATATTCTCATCTCTAATCTTCCTTCTTCTTCCCGTTCTGTGAACTTCAACATATGGATCATAAACGGGCAGCCGCTTGTGCATGCACGAGCGCAGAGCGGTGTTAGATGTTGCCGTACGATCGGCGCTGATGTGTAGGATGCTCGATCATGCACAGAGGACGTACATGTTCGCTGTCCCGAATCGGGTTTTCATGGTCTTCAGGTGGGAAGAGGAAGACAACAAGATAAGCAAGAAAGAGTTGGAGTTCTTTCTTTCAGTTTCCATAACAAGAGCTCAAGAAAGATGAAGACTCCTCGTTCATGCAAATCGATCTATGATCAAACAGCAAGGGATTTACATGGACATCTTATCAATATCAAATACTCCTTTAAATCATGAGGAGAGTGCTAAAAGCAAATCCACAGTATTCACTCTCTTTTCTCGCTATTCAATTTCATCCCATAGTGCATAATTTTTAATACTGACGAGAAGAATCGACGACGAATCATCATGTTCTGCCGTTTCTCCGCTGCTCCTATCCATGTCCATTTCTCTACCACTCACACACACATATCATGTCGACGTTATTGTTATGCTGCATAAATAACAAAGACGAGAGAAAACCAGTGATAAGAATCTGTGCAAACACTAGTCACCAATTTAAACCACTATAAACTTCTTATTCTTGCGAACAAAGCTTTGATCGTGTTCATTTACAAGTAATCTACAAAGAAACGAATAACATAAAGACAGCATCAACAACAATCAGTGCGTTCCCTCTAGTCTTTGTTGCTGGTTTCAGCTGTCATACAGTGAACATGACAACCAAAGCACCAACCACCGTGAGGTATGAGCTCAACATACCACCATTTCATGGCATCACATCCTCATTTAATTCCCTTTCTCGTTGTTTTTTTAGTTTCAGTTGTGTGTATTGGCAGAAAATGACAAACGTATGGTTTATACCTCCATTGACGTCAAGCTCCTCGTCCACTGCAGGCTCTTTGGATGCATGAACGAGGTCGCCAAATTTGTCTGCCTCCACCAGCTTCAGAATATTCTCTGCCTGTGTCCATAATTATCAAACAATTATTTCGATTTCAGATAAAACTTCAAAAAGCTGCGGGAAACATCAAGTGACCTTTTCTCGTGGAAGATCAAACACCACCACGGCGCCGTTGTAAAAGATGGTGAACGGAGCCACCGCAGGAGCAGTCACCATCTTTGATCTGAAAGGAAAACCCATGCTTGCTTCTTTATTTACATATCCTCGGCAAAGAAGGAAAGAGCAAATAGTACAAATTTGTGAACCTTATCTACCTCGAAGCGGAGTTCAGCACCGGCAGTGGTGTCTTTCTCTTCCCCACCGCTGCACTGGAGGTGGCGATCACGCTCTTTATGACGTTCGGATTCATCTTCGAGATCTCGCCATGAAGCTCTGAGATGGCCCAACACAAGGGTTAGATGTTCACTTGAAGAAGAGAGAGAGAGAGATGTACCTCGGAAGGACTTCTTTCGCTCCATGATGGGTTTCTTGGCAGCTCCGCCACTGTCGATGCCGAGGAAATCATGCTCCACGGAGACACCCGACATGGTTTCCGACACCATACTCTCGTCGATCTCCTTCGGATCACACAACAAGGAACACCGAGAGATGGATTCTTAAAGGTGGCAAGCGATGGAGAGAAGTAGATGGCACGAGGAAAACGGGCGAGGCACGTCGTGTACCGAAAGACAGAGATCGATAGTGACTGCCGGCAGCAGCCACTAAGCGTTTTATGCATGCATGCGTCTAGATTTTAGTACACGGAAACGTGTAAGTTTTGCTCCTACCGAGTCAAAGAGACCAAAGTAAACGATGTCTTCGTCGGCTGATGTATATATATATATATAAACCATATGTTGCTCGTGGATTTGAACGGCGTGTGGTTGAGATTTCTTTCTCCCACAGAGCTTCCGGTGGATAAGGACATGGACAAGTAGGGTCCTTCAAGAATATAATAAAGAACGAGGGCAGTACGAAGGCACTCTTTCTTCCCTCCATCTTCTGGTTTTGTGTGTATGTTGTGCAAGAACAGCTCTCTTCGTTGTTTTTGGTGTGCCTTTTGTTGCTGACTTACTCAACCACCGTTCCATCGCATCAACAAAGCAAAATGTCACGTTGATGGAGTTTTAGTAGACTAATTCTTTCAAGAGATCGCTTAAACAGCTTCCGAGTTGGATTCGAATGATCCAATATATAGTATTTTTTTTAATCCAATAATTTGATATTAAGCATGTCTTTGAGGTCAATTATCTAATCAAGCAAAATTATTAATAATAGATATCCCTTCAAGATAAATAAATATTTTTGTTTAATGTTTACGATTCTAAATTTAGATTTAGCATATGCGTTCCTCCCGATCCTAAACGCTTGCATATATCTCGGTTTTTTAGATATCCATTTAACTTTGATTTCCATCTTTTTAGAAAACAATTGGGAATTACAGTTATTTATGATTTGAAGTATTTATTTTAACTAAAAAATGCATCAATGTCAACCATGATTAGGATGTATGTTGTTACATTTATGGAACATCTTATTAAGTATTTATTCAATGGCAAATATGGAGACAAGGAATGCATATGTATAAGATTCACATTATAATATATATATATATATAATCTCACAAGCATCAATCAACTTGTTCTTGTAGATTCCTTGTCAGTGTTTATTCTCCTCAGCCATTACCTCAGGCCACTGTGCAAGAGTAGTAGACACAAATTCTTAATCATAAGTCACACAGGCAACTTGTAGTGGAGAAATTTGCTGGTTTAGAGTGCTGCCATTATGTGAAGTACTCACAGACAAACCAGACATTTTCCATGTTCAGAATTCATGAAGCCCTTGAGACATATTTTGGCTTCCTTACCATTTTAGAGGAAAAGAAGATTAAGTACTGGATGAGTGAGTCACACCTCACATCAGAAGCAAAAGGCTGATGAATCTGAAAGAGCAAATTGACTTGTAGAAGACTCAGATGGATGACCAGTGCATGAAATGCATTTTGCATGGTTGATGGCAAAGAAACTTTTGTGATGACTGGGTATGGAACATATGCACTGCCTCAATTTGACAGTAAGCTCAAGGGGCTTCAAGTGTTCATACCTCACACACTAATTGCAGCAACATCACTTCAGCAAACATCCACCAAACTGCACTCAAACACTTGCTTGGGTTGTACCTCTTAATTAAAATTAGTACACCCACCAAGCTTTGTTTTTGTGTGTTGTGTGTCTGTGTGTGTGTGTGTGGGTGTGTGTGTGGGTGTGTGTGTGTGTGTGTGTGTGTGTGTGTGTGTGTGTGTGTGTGTGTGTGTGTGTGTGTGTGTGTGTGTGTGTGTGTGTGTGTGTGTGTGTGTGTGTGTGTGTGTGTGTGTGTGTGTGTGTGTGTGTGTGTGTGTGTGTGTGTGTGTGTGTGTGTGTGTGTGTGTGTGTGTGTGTGTGTGTGTGTGTGTGTGTGTGTGTGTGTGTGTGTGTGTGTGTGTGTGTGTGTGTGTGTGTGTGTGTGTGTGTGTGTGTGTGTGTGTGTGTGTGTGTGTGTGTGTGTGTGTGTGTGTGAGAGAGAGAGAGAGAGAGAGAGAGAGAGAGTTTTTGCAAGTTATAACTCAATGGCCATGGTGGAATCGTGAGACAGTAAAATGATGCAGAGAATAAACGAAAGCATAACAATGAAAAGGAATTAAATGAAAAGAACTAGCATTATAGATGTAGTAGTTAATATCATCTCAGATTAGCTGCTTTCTAATAGGTCTGTTAAGCTAAAATACTTATTTATTGACCATATATACATTTAAATTAATTGAAGGCCAAATCATCGATGTATCCAATTATCTAGTCCGTTCACAAAAACAAAAAAAACAAAAAAAAAAGAAGAAGAATTTCTGGTGCTGCATCCCTGTCCTTGTTGGTGACAGTTCTAATCATTGCACAAAAAACATACCATTGCTTGAGCAACACACTAACACCTAACAAAGGTGTATGCATGATTAGTTGATCCAAATCAGACCCAGTCAAAATTGGTCCACTGGGTCAAAATCAAAGTTGCATCTAATGATTTGATTAACTACTAGCTGGGTAGACCAATTACCACCAATTTTATTTCTTCAACACTCTACCCCTAAATCTACAATGGACTGCCTATTATGTTTGTATGAGGAACAGGTGGTCAAAACAAACCTACTGGTCTCACCCCAGAAAGAATAGATAGTTAGTGTGATACTTTAATCCAAAGAAGCATAATTGTTCATCATCTAAAATACTTTTTAGCAAGGTCTGTCAACTTTAATCCAAAGAAGCATAATTGTTCATCACTTAAAATACTTTTTAGCAAGGTCTGTAGTATCGATGTGTACCGCCTGGTACGGGCGGTACATACCGGTCCGATAGGTTATCGGTACGCGGACAGTCTGCTATCGGGCGGTACATACCGATTTCGACTGTAGCACTATAGCACTGTAAACAATATACTGCAGCACTGTAGCAGTACACTAGCAGTGCACCGCAACACTCGGTACACCTGGATGTACCGCTCGGTACACCCGTATTGTACCGTACCGAGCCCAAGTCGAAACTCTGATATGATACGTATCGTACCGAGCCCAAGTCGAAACTCTGGTATGATACAATATTGCGGACCTTGCTTTTTAGTTTTATTGTTCTGATTTCCCACTAATTATTTACAATTTCATGCCTTTTAAGTGATGTTATAAAGCGGTGTAGCAAAAGATATACCATAAAAGATGCTACTCCGACGAGGAAGATTACACATACTATCACAACCTAATGTATAACTAACTTATTAGTTTTATTTAAGCTTCTACTATTAGCTTAAAAAAATTAAATTTAAATTAATAATAATTTATTTGTTAAATCTTTATCAATCAACCATAGTCTTTGTCGACTTTGGATTAAATCGAAGTGTCACATATATCGTAAGATTAAAATATTATACCTTTAAACAGATTCGGTAAGTAGATAAAAAAACTATATGTGACTTTGGATTAGTCACTCATGTCAATTTCATGATATAATATTCTGAATTTTTTCTCTATCTTAGATGAAGAAAACTACTCTAGAACCTTCTTTAAATATTTTTTTTCTCTAATTTAGTTATAAATATTTATTTGTAAATAAGATTAGATCATAGTGTTGAGGTTCATCTATAGTCATCAAATCTCTTAAGAAGAATACATCTAAAATATTGATCTGATGATGATATATCTTACGCACTTATCAAAAAGCTACAGATTAAAAACCTTATCTGATAATTTTTTATATTTAAAGTATTGATATAAGGGTGGTGTACTAGACCACCCGCTTGCTAATGGTTAAGAGTTTGGAACCTTATTTGATATATTTATTTTTTATGCTTCGAAACCTCATTTGATATTTTTTGACACCTAAAACATTGGTTCAACATATTTTTTTAACCTAAAATATTAGTCTTTCGAGGGGTTTCCTTCGTCACAATATTTTCTATCATTTGTCCTCCCTTTCAAATATTTACGAAGCCACCTATCGTCGTCTAAAGTGGCACGAGTGGTAATAGAGATAACTTGCGAGGCATCTATAGACTTGGACGTAGCTACTTTGATCTCGTCATTAGGTATGCTTGTTATTGGTACACTCTTTGCTTTGCAGTCGGGCACCAAGTTCTACAAACTCTCCTTTGTCCGATGGCTTCCCTCTCCCCCTCCCTATTTGGTAGCCCATTGTCCATTGTTCTTGGAGGGGCACGAGGGGGTTACAACAAGCATCAACCATGCGACGACATCGATGATCATTCAAAAACCATGCTAGCTAGGAGGGGTTTCTCCTTCATCTCTTCTTGTAATGCTTCCGCTATCTTAGCACTCAAGTTTTTCTCTGTTGGTGTGGTGCAAGTCACGATGCCAGTTGCAATCGGGGCCACACCGGTAATGGGTTTGCTACCTTCCTCTTCTCTGGTTGGTTTCTCTCCGACCAACTTCTCAACCTCCTCATCATCTCATCATCGCACTTCATCGAAGCTTTACTTTCTAGATTCTCTACTTTGATAAGTGTTTCTTCCTCCACTGTTGTATGAAAGTCGATTGTTTTGTTTGCTATACTTGAGCAACGATCTTTGACTATGTAGATATCTAAAGATATCTAAAATTTTTAATTCCATTACTAGTGGCACTGAAGAAGCTTTCTTTATGGATCAACTTACTAGTAAAAAAAGAGCATAATGGATTTACAAAAGTGTGTATTAAATTTTTTACTGCTTCATAGCTCCATGATATTTTTTATTTTTATTTTTTTAATGATGTTAAAGACTATATTACTGGGTTGGAGTATGATTGGAAGTTGGTTTGATATTCATCTTGTAATATATTTAGACATGTTATTAGAAATTACATAAAACATATTTCTTCTATTAAATTAAATGGATACCTAAGAAGCTAACGACTTATTATGTCACCTAATTATGATATTGGTTCCTTTGTGCCTGATAAGACTCACTACTGACACTCCTGAAGAAGAGACGGGTAGCTCGTCAATTCATTCCTTCGAGCAAAGGGTCTGGTCTTCTTCGTTATCACTTAAGCTTCCACAAAATATTGGACCCTTATAATCAATGAAAAAATGGATTCACCCAACAAACTAACCAAACAACCACTTACCATGACCGACGGTCTCAAAGCAACGATGACAAAAATAATTAGAGTATTTATAAACCAAATGACTTCAAAAATAAAACAAAACAAAGTCTCATTTCTTGGGTTCTGGCGATAATACTATCTATGCTGGGCAGTACCATTGTTTGCAGCACTGTCACTAGGTGATACCATCACCTAGACTAACGGTACCACTGCTTGACAACTTAGAAAAGTGTGTTCTTGATTTTTCCAACTCATAGGTGGTTCCACCTAACTTTGAGTAACCGAATGAGCATTTCAATTGGCCCAAAACAATCTTGACTCGGGCCCAATGGGCCCCTAATTGAGTTGGCATGGTTACACCCGAAATAAACTCAATTACGAATCAATTAAGACAACCGATTATAATACTAGAATTATATATTGTCTGGTATGTCATTGGTTCATCCGGTACTTCGTTCGATTCTTCAACGTATCGTCCTCTCATTCGATGTATTGCCTAATCGACATGTTGATCTCTCATAACTTTTGATCTCCTTAGTATAATTTATGATCTTTCGGCTCGATGCTCGAACTCACAGCATAAAGTTCTTATGCTGACATGTCAATCGATCCTCCGACCGACGTCCAATTTTCTGACATGTTCACTCCAGCCTAACGTCTAATTCTTCCTGTTTTAATCTATTTATCTTTTTTTATCAAAGTTAGTCCTGCATTACTCAAAATGTAGATTAGATCGTATACTCATCAATTAATTTCATCATCAAAATTCGAGATTCAATAGACGAAACATATATCCTTTAGACTTATCCAAATTAAATTTGATTCATAGATTGTTACAGAGATTCTGAATAGAAAGAGTGAAGTATCATGAAAATACTCAGACTCTTCTATCACATATAATAAGCCTTCTCCAATCGGGAACCTATATATGTTTTTTTTCAATCGCAACAAATGAACTAAGTATTGATTTGATTATCCAAGGGTTTTATGGAATAAACTCTCAGTGCAATTTTTTTTAAAATAAGAAAAATGATATAGACTTTTTCTATTCTCAAATTGAATATAATAAATGAGGTATGAGATAGGAGCATTTTTTACCCTTGGACTAAAGTGATACTGGATTTGAGATATGATTATTTTCTACTATCAAGTGAAATTGTGATGAACAAATTAATTAGAATTTAAAATGACTTATTTGTGCTATAATTGACCTAATAATTTATGATGTAGATACCCTAGATTGCATATGACCAATTCTACATATATTTTCAATAATCCAGGTTCTATTTAGACCATATAATTGCAAAAAGAAAGATTTAAACATCAAGTGGATATGATATAAAAATACAAGGAGTCTCCTCCTCTTTTGATACAAAATTTATCGAATGAAATTTTAAATCCTCACCTTAAGTGAATCAGATACAGATCTTTCAGACCGTCGTCTTAAGCATAAAAATTCATTATGATCATGTTACTAGATGCAAGAAAACTATGTTAATATTCATCGATAATCAATTCCGATGGGATTTATGAGTGTAAAGATGAATCAATTTAATTTATATATCATGTTATATGTCTATTCATTATTTTTTCCCGTAATCTCTTTCATGTTATATCAAATCATATGCATTTTTAACACGTCCATATCATGTCACACACATTATACTTTGCCTTTCCATTTCATATCATGTCCTTTTTGCGCAATGATATATGCATATCATGCACTTTGCCATTACAATTATTACTTACTCCCAAATGTGATGTTAGCATATCATCTGATGTTGCTATCTATACTTGTGGACTTGGAAAATATAAGATCTTACAATGCAGATTTTACCATCTAAGCAACAAATCTCCATCGTATTGCATTCTAAACATGAAGAGGAATTCGTTAATTTCTTTTGATTTTGGGTAATGCTACTACTCTCCATTGCTTTCTTATAACTTTGGGGCTTGATTTATATTACTTAGCTTGTTCCAAGTTTACCACCCTCGACATTTATAAGGAAGATAGGTTAAGTTCAACATATCAATATAGGGTGGATAATTAGCTCAATTGTGCTAACATTTTAATTCTTGCATATCTGGTCATTGTTCATAACCAAGTCATTCCAAATCAATCAAGCATAAAACCAGATCCTAATTCAGGATACCAAAACATGTCTTGCAGTCTATTCAAACCATTTATGTCATATTAAGTGTCCATCTCATTTTTACCAAGCAATTGCATTATGATTGGAAACTAATGATGGTTGACCCAAGTCTGTAGCAAAGTAATTATCTCAGAATTCCAATATGATTCTATAAATCAGTTTAGAATTTCTACTGTCTTTGGTCATCAGTCCATACTCCTTCGATTCTATTCAGCTTCACTGTGTGTGCTGTTCCTTTGCAGCACTGAACTTACTTCAGCAGAGGAACAAGATTCATTAGTTAAAGTTGATGCAAATTTTGCAGATTATGGAGTGCAGATCTGCCTATATGCAACATAACCAATAACATTAATTTTCCGCGATGTCAATTACCAATGTAGTTTTCTTGAATGTCATCGTATACAAAGTCGAGACGGTTTTCGGAGCGATCTAATGTAATCCTCATCCGGATTGTGGGCATATGACCCTCAAATGAGATTTTATGTTTTACATATAATGGATATGTAACTTATGGATCAGTGCATCATCCTGTTGGTTAATCTTTTTCCTTACCTTTTTAACTCCATGATGATGCTTTTGGCAGAGATAATTCCTTTTACATACCTTTTGCTGCTTTCCTGTAATCTTATTTATGCTTTGTACCTCTGTTCTGTGTCTTGTTTGCCAGAGATTCACACACTGTTGTGTGCATCTTAAATCCTCAAAGCATATGGCACTCTCAAAATGCAACAGTGTTTCTTTATCTGTTTAATTAAGATGATCTTCATATTGATTTTGTCAAGATTTACAATTCATTTCTGAGACATGCATCATGGCCAGCAAAACACTCCCTGCGATCTGCTCTATTTCAGCCATTCAATGATCTCCCTTCGGTCATATTCCCTGTGATATTAACCTGTGTTGTCGACTTAGATTTAAGGAAATCTCAACTTTTACAATCGTAAACCATCCATAGGTTTGTATCACTGATGAACGACATCCTTGCAGAGAGACAGCATGAACAAAGGGCTTGGAATCGTGTGAAATTGGGCAGATGAATCCTGATACATGTAGTAGCCTTGAAGGTTTTCGATAAACAATTTCAGTGGTCGGTGCACAATTTTATTCTCCTTTCCCTCATCACAATGCTACTTTCTGAATTCCTGACAGGAAAAAAAATTTACGAAAGAGGAGTATGCGTGGATCAAGCTTCCTACAGGATCTTAAACGCATGAGATGCATAGCTTGCTCGGAGATCAGAAACATCATCTCCCTCTGCTAATGCATCATCACATGTTTGAATTCAGACTTGCCAAATTCAGCTCAGACCGAATGGTTTTTCTTCTTGCATCAGTCGAGCAGCAGATGAAGATGGGGGGGGCATTTCACACAAGAAAGGCATCGAGAAAGACAAAAAAAGGTAATATAAACCTGAATAAATAATTTTCAGGAACTTTAGTAATATAAATCCATAGATTGAAGCATTTGCTTTTTTACATAATCTGAAGCCAAACAAAGGGTACAGAAACTCACTGCTCTCAGTCTTCCTTTCCTTCAGCCTCCTTTGATTTGCTATCTTTGGTCAAGAAGCAGAAGCAAGAGCAGCAGGGACACTGGAACAACATCTTCATAGCTTTGCTCCAAATCCTAAATGTTTATGCAGCAGCACCCAAGAAACCTCAACTATGATGTCAAGCAGCTGCAAACTCCTCTCTCAGCCCTGCCTTTTTAAATCCACATATATCAACAACTCCTTTCCTCCACTTCATGATAGATGATGCCCATGTTACACAGCTCTAGAAGGGAGGGGCATGGCCATGACCTACTCTTTTGTTCTTTCCTTTGTGGGTCACACAAGCCACTCATGAGAATATACTCCTCCATTTTTATTTATTTATTTTTCATGTTTGCATCTTTGAGGTAAAAGACTGTTGATATAAATCATGCCTCAGTAATTTTTCTCTTAATCCAAACTTAAAGCAGCCACAATATGATGGAATTCTTCCCTTCCTGAACAGTGTGTTGATCCAATATGTGTTTAACCTGAGCTGAGCTGAGCTGAGCTGCTGCTTTTCCCAGTGAGTATTGAGTCAGATGAAACACAATTAAGGTGGGTGGATGGGGGAAGAGAACAAGTACCAGCTGAAATGGGGCTGGTGGAGGGGGACAGGAGACAGTCACAGGGTTGGGGTGATCATGTGATGTGATGAATGGATTCCTAAACTAGATCTGCAATGCGGTGTGACAGCCACCATTTCTCGGCCAAGCCACACACACCCACAGAAAAAAAGGGCAGAGCAAGAGATGCACATGGGGGTGGCTTTCCATTAGGACCCATTCGGTGCCTCTCCTGCTCTTCCTCTTCTTCTTCTTCTTCTTCCTCCTACTGCTGCTTCATACGGTTTGCTGGGTTGGTGACTGCATTTTGTATTGTTTGAGTTTTGCTCAGTGCAGGATGTCTAAACAAACGAGAAGAATAATGCATGAGATCTCACACAGCAGCTTCTCAACTGCAAGTTTCTATCCTCTGCTATGCGCTAAGAAGATTGTTCCGAATGAAAGCTTATCTTCATGCATGGCACAATGTATGTGGCTCTTTCGATGGGTTGGAAGTACTCACTCCAAAGTGGTTGAAATTTTTCATGTTAAATTGGAAGGACCACCTCTTCCATGGTGACAGCAACCATTAGGGCAAGATAGTACACAGGGGTGTCACGGGACTCTCAGCCATGTCTATGGACCCCTTCCCCACTTCAAACCAGAGTTTACCTAAATAATTTGATGATGCCATGGTGACCTGGTTGTACTTTGGCACCTCTTGTGTTTTGTATTCCTAATCTGATTCCCATTGGTTGTCTTATCATCGATCGATAATAGAGCGAAAATTTTGCTGTAAAAGACAAAAAAAAAAAAAAAGATTTGAATGTTCTTGATTTAACTGGAAATATTGGCATATATTTTGGTTTGTAACTCTCTCTCTCTCTCTCTCTCTTTCTATTGTTCAGAACCCCAATTAGACCTCTTCAAAGTGAACAGAATGTGCCTTGTCTTCTTGGTGCAATTTAAGGCTTATTTTGTCACTAATGACGACGATAGTTCTCTACAAGACAAGATGAAGACATTTAATGTCTGGCCTTCTGTTGACTCATGACACTATCTATCATGGATATAGTGGCAAAATGGATGGACATGTTTGGATTTTAGCTCAAGAGCAAATCTAGTTATCTATGTTCCGTAGCACTAAAATCCTGTATTCTTGGTGATTGCTGGTGTGTGTTGATGAAGGAAGGATTGATAGCAGGTGTGACTGGTATTAGGGCAAGGAATGATGAAGGGATTTATTTGGTTATGTAGATTCCAGAAAAGACACTAAACTGTCAAATAATAACTGCATTTTGAGCTACTACTATTTATGCTCACAACAGATGCTACATATTTTTGTGATTTTATTCTACATATAGCAGGGATATTTTTTTTTAATCTCCCTTTTAGATACAGTAAGGCACATACAGTAGTGAAAGACGCTCGACAAATTGCAACATGTAAATCCATGGTTTTCGACTAACAACAACCACAGAACTAAGATTCTCTCTTGATATCGGCAACACACTTGGACTTGTACACTTAGAAATGACAAACATCAAGCATGCTTCCATGAGCTCTTCACACTCCCTGAACCATCATCCATATTACCAATTCTAGGCATTAAGATAGAGACACAATTGTTGCATAAAGGTCCTTCAATCTGGGCATCTGCTAAATCATGAAACTCGATATGAAGCTTAACGCTGATATAACTTGGATAGAACTAGTAGTCAATCATATCTATTTCTTTTGATACAACCTAAGAGGTGAAAATCCTCAGATTCAGTCAATATAACAATGTCGTATCTCTGATAAATAATGTGGGTGTAAGAGTACACAAAGAACCAATCTGATCCTCACCTATGCTTAGTCATCTCATATAAATGAAGGAAACACATTTCTATCTATAGTTACACAAAAAAAAAAACAGTCCATTTTTCCTTACAGTCGAAGTTGGATAGGATAAAATAGAATTTGCATTCAGGAATATCAAGAATCTCAGGCTCTGTTCATCAAGTTCTGACTTAAACATGTGCTATCTGAGCCACTTCCAGTCAGCAGAATACATATGTAGAATATTCAGAATTCCAGCTTTCAGCAACCAGAAACAAATTAGCTCCACTTAGCAGCATCAACAGGAATACCCACTGAAGTAAGCAGCGTTTAATGACTGAACATTTATTTAAAGGCTTGATTCCTTCCCCTGGTTGTTCGGAGTGCGGCGTTATTAACCTTTTCTTAATTGAGCATAAGTAGTTTGAACACAAATTGGAGAAGCACATAATGCATTTTCTAATTAGATACTGTCACCAGTAATCCCCACAAGAACAGGACCCATCTCTGAAATGATGGAACCGGTGAGAGTCTCTAACAATAATCTCTCGTTGTACAAGCTTTGTGATCAGCTTGATTGCACTGTGACAGTCACCACAAACCCGAAGATTCTTGATGATGTGGATCGTCGTTCCAGGAGCTGTGTTAATAATTGCAAAAGCAAGAGCCAGCTTTTCGCTGTGAACACGTAAAACTGTTTCTTTTTCTTCTTCATCTACGTCATGGAGAACTGATCCTGTATCTGGGACATAACCAGCTTCCAGCATCCTAACTCTCAGCTTTTCCAAATAATTATAGATCTCTATATGTTGTGGGTGCTTTTTGTCCCCAACCAGAAATACATGAACCCTGCCTTTAAATTCCACTGAACTATACCCTGGTGGCTTTACCAGCCCTCTGTTCTTAATTATAACTCTCAGCCTCTGAACATCATTCCACCTTCCAGCATCTGCATAAATATTAGAGAGCAAAACATAGTAGCCACAGTTCTTTGGATCCAGTTCAAACAGTTTCCTAGCAGAAATCTCTCCTAGCTCGACATTCTTATGAATCCTACATGCACTAAGAAGGGCACCCCAGACAACAAAATCAGGCTTGACTTTCATGTCCTTGATCAATCTGTAAGCTTCATTAAGACAACCTGCTCGTCCAAGAAGGTCTACCATGCATCCATAATGCTCCACACCGGGTTCAATATTGAACTTTCTTTTCATTGCATCCAACCAATATCTGCCTTCGTTCACAAGCCCTGCATGACTGCAAGCTGCCAAGACAGAAACAAAGGTTATGTAATTTGGCTTCTCTCCTGACCTTGTCATTTCATGAAAAACCTTCAGAGCTTCTTGTCCGTGACCATGCATGCCATAACCGGCAACCATGGCAGACCACGATAAGATATTCTTTTCCTTCATGCGGTCAAAGGCTTTCTTTGCCATCGTCACTCTCCCACATTTGCAGTACATGTCAACCACTGATGTGCCCACATACACATCTTCCTCCAAGCCCATCCTGACCACCTGACAGAAGCCATGATTAGCATAGCAATAATAATATTATATATCCAAGAGTATACAAGCCATAAGCCTACATTGTTGATGCATGACATACTGGTCTCAAGTAAAAGAAAGGCTATTTTGAACATACTGACATTGCAAGCCTGCCTCGACTAGGACAACACTTGCATATATGTTCCCATGCCCTACATAAATTATGTTCACATGAATGATTATTTTGCCTTAAAATATCCAGCAGATTTTAAGGCAAGCCATAAAATTACTATGATTTTTTCTGATGATATAAATTGACGAAATTCAAATTTATTTTAGAAGAAACAGTAGCGTTTTAGTTTCAAGAAAACTAAATTGTATCAATGCTACCAAGAGCATCCAGGCCGAGTGGTGATAAATCAACTTGTCACAATACCATTAGGAAAACTTCAAATTTTGCTGAAAGTTTCCAACTCAGTTTGCAGAGCTGAACTGATTAGAGGATTTGGAAGCAAAACAATTAGTGACAGAAGATCCAAAACAGCTGAATGCCTAGAATATTGAGGTTTTGAACTTGAGCCCAAGAAAACAAATGACAATTTTTGCACAAGCTATGGTCATCTCGTTTCAAGTAGGTCATCGTGACATTTTTTTGGAATAACAAGGTAATGTATTTTTCATACCATAGTTCAAATAGATAAGGTGATGTATTTTTCAACCTAAAGAAAAGGTCTATGTTGCTGAGATGTTAGATGAGAATATTGAGGTGGATGTACAGAGTTATTAGGAAATATAGGAAAAAAATTTTATCCATGAACAACTAAATATGTTTCGATATAGATAAAATAAGTAAGAATCGTTTAAGATGGTATGGACATAAATAGAGAGAGACCTAGGAATGCCTTACTAGAAATTATAAATAAAGATATAAATACTTTTAATTAACTAAAAATATGACTCTCTATAGATCTCAACGACGAAAAAGATTCATGTAGCCGACCCAAAATAGATTTCAATGGCTATTTGTCGTCGTCATTGTTGTCTATAAGTAAGGGTTGTAGCCTATTTCAGCAAATTTCCTTTGTTACCATCCTGTCAATATCCTTTCATTTATTCTTCTTTGGTTTGAACAATTCATATTTCAAGCTACCCTTCATGCTAGTGATTATGATGACCAGAATGTAAATTATATAATCACCAAATAACATTTGCTAACAGTAGCATAAAGAGACCCTTTTCTTTACCTTTTAGAAGATGAGCATCAACAATGGCAGAAATTATACCTATCAGGTCATAAGACTCACCTGGTTATGAATGCACTTTCCTATTTGCAATGCTCCTGCATGTGCACACGCCAGCAGCACCGCGGAGAGCGTCACAGCATTGTGTTGAATGCTTCCATCAGTCAACATCTTAGTATACAGCTCCAATGCCTCTGCCGAGAACCCATTTTGAGCATACAACGCAATCATTGAATTCCAAGATACAACATCTCTTTCGGCCATTCCCTCAAATACCTTTCGCCCCAAACTCAAGTCTCCTCCTTTAGCATAGGCATCCGTCAGTGTGTTCCCCACTCCCACATTCATTTCCAACCCAACCTTCATCACGAGCCCGTGGATCCCCTCGGCAACCTTCTTACCAGAAACCCTCGAGCATGCAGAGAGCACTGCCACAGCCGCCACGAAGTCGATGCCCGCCCCGCCTTCATCAGCAAGGAAGTCCTTAAACAAGAAGATGGCGTCCTCGGGAGCGTCATTCCAGACGTATCCCGCGACCATGGCGGTCCATAGGACGGCATTGCGGTGGGGGGACTCGTCGAAGGCCCGGCGGGCGTCGGACAGCTCGCGGCACTTGGCGTACATGTCGACGAGGGAGGAGGCAACGAATAGGTCCGGGAGGAGGCCGAGGCGAAGGGCGAAGAGGTGAAGCTGTCGGCCGGAGGGGAGCGAAGCGAGGGCGGCGGCGGATTTGAGGGCCAGGGGAAAGGAGGAACGGTCGGGGCGGAGGTGTAGGCGGCGGAGGGATGCGAAGGCGCGAAGGGCGTCGACGAAGTCCCCGGCGCGGGCGAGGTCGGCGATGGCGGCGTTCCATGAAGCGACGGAGGTGGTGTCGACGTGGCGACCAAAGTGGGCGGCGAGGGTGGCGGTGGAGGCGGAGGACGAGAACGCTTTGGAGAGTAGTAGTGGGGCGGGCGAGCGGAGCCTCATTCCATTTGGATCCCCGCGTGGCTGCTCTCTGCTTGCCGTTATATTCCCTGTCAGCACGCGTTGGGCACGTGAATTCGAATTAGCAGCAGATAACCCAACCCAAGATCTCGATCCGAACCAAGCCAAAACCCAACACCATCAAACTTCGGGTTGGACCGAACTCGAGTTCAATCGGGTCCATGATGAGTTGGTTCAGATCAAATTCCTTGCTCTCGTATGCATACGTGGTTATGCTTGTGATTGTTTTATGTTGTGATTCTATAATATCAGAAATAGTTCATAAGGATGGAGTAACAACCTGTTGGGCTGACAGCCAATATTCAGCTCAATGTGGGCTTCATCAGTTCATAATTTATCATCTCTTAATTTAATTCTAATTTATATTAGGAGGATATTGTGATTACAAAAATAGATATAAATAGGGTAACAACGAGGAGATCTTTGCAATCACGAGATTCAAAAAAAAAAGAAAGAGAACAAGGCAAAAAAGGAAAGAAAGAAATTGAAGAAAATAATGACAACACAAAGAGACTGTTCTCAATCATCTAACAGTGCTTTCATCTCATGTTAGATCAGATTTATAGTAGATTTTTACTGTGATTACTTATGAAGAATTAGAGATGATTTAGATATTGTGCCCCTTGTATCCCAGTTATTTTTTTGTGATTGTTGTTAGGTTTTGGACAAGAGATTGAGATATGTATATTCATTATTATTATATTATATTATCTCTAGTTTGTTCTATAATTTTTACCCTTCACATTGAAGGGGTTTTTCATGTATATCTCAGTGTGTTTATTTGATTTTGATTATATTTAATTTTTGTTACATATTATAGCCTGCTAGTATTTGTTCATATACAAAAATTATTTTTCTTTATATCACATCACATTAACGATATGATGTGTACAATAGATTATTATAATTAATATTTTTAAAATATTATATATATATATATATATATTAAATTGGATCAATTGAGATTGTTGTGGTCGATAGCGTCTAATAATTTCTAATCTATGGTCAGATATGAACATGTATGAATAACATGAGCAACGAGCAATCACTATCATCATTATCATTTAAATATTATCCACATGTGATTGGTGGTGGAAATCATGGCAAACACCGACAGATTATAAATCTGTGAGCCTCTCGCTTAAAGTATAGCATTTAACCCTTTGGCTAATCAACCGTATCAACCCAAAGACTACAGCATATATATGTCAAGCACTTTGATAACATGGGTCTAGAAAAACTATGTTAAAGAACTTTTGTAATGATTAATATTACTTTATTTATATTAAACATATTAAAATATCTAAAATACTCCACAATATATATATATATATATATATACACCTCGGAGAGTCATCATCGGGACTAATTCACTTCCATTATTGGATCGGAAATATAAAAAAATTGGAATCGAACGGATCGACTCGATCGGATTCGAAAATAGTTGATTGGTCCGATTAGACCAGAGTGATTTCTCTTTATTCTACTTGATTAATAATCATTATTTTGGATTTCTTGTCGCTTATTGCGTAAAAAATAAAAACATTTTAAAATCAATGATAATTCTCAGGTTTGACCAATTTACCTTCCTGACCGACGATGTTGACCAAGATCACCAGCTACGGTGACTTCGCGATGACCAACCTCGTCGAAGACGTAGCGTGTGGGTGCTGCCTTTTTTTGGTCGTGAAACACCCATACCCAGCGTCGCCGGAGGTGACGGGACTTCTGCCCCATGCACGGAAACCGTCCCTCGGCGCGCCAAATTCCCGTTACACGTTTCGATCTGCTTACTCGCGGTGCGGCTAACCCCATCAAGCCGTCACATTCCCGCTTCGATTCGTGGAACCTCACCTGTTGAATCTGATCTCGACCGTCGTTTCCGAAAACAAGCGGCCGCGTCGTTCGCCTCTCTCTCCTCTATATTCATGTCCCGCCCATCTCCCACTTCCGCCGCCGCGATCGCTCTCCTCGCTCCCTCTCTCTGCCTCATCGTCTTCCTCGTCATCGGAGGAAGCGCGAGAAGAAGAGAGGGAGAATAACAACGGATTGAATCCCTGGTCCAGAACCCCTTTTTTGTCTACTCGCTTTCCCCCATTTAGGCTCCAGAGGTATGGTTAGCGCCTCTCGTGATGTTTTCCGTCCTCCCCGATCTTGCCCGTCGTGACGAATTAGGCCTTACTTTGCTATTACTTTCCGACGAAGCTTCCAATTCGTGACTCGTTTTTGTGGAGATTTTCCTTCTTTTGGTATTTTTTTCTCAAGTTTTGGGTCCATTTCTGGGTTTCGATCTTTGAATCGGAAGTGGGATGAATTAAAAATGTGCATTTTAATATTAGAATCATGTCATGGATCATCTTAACTTGATTTTTGATGCAGGATTGGGGAAAAAAAATCTCACTTTTGATCCCAGCAATGGCGGTAGTTGCGCAGTTTGGTGGCGGGGCCTGTTGCGGTGTGGTTAAATTGGAATCGTCGACTTCTCTTGCTTTCTCGACGAACTTCCAGAGTAAGGTCAGTTTTGCGTTGTCGTCGAGGTCATTCTGTAGGAAGAGGGAGGGGATCTGCGGAAAGAGGAGAGCTTTGAAGGTGTCCTGCGAGAAAAGGGTTTCTGCCGTTGTGGAGAAAGATGCTGGCTTGAGGCAAGGGGCTGATAGTAATGTTGAGCAGCTCAGCATCGTGATGAAGTTTGGTGGGTCATCGGTGGCATCAGCTGAGAGGATGAAAGAGGTTGCGGACCTCATTCTTAGCTTTCCGGAAGAACGACCAGCGATCGTGCTCTCCGCCATGGGCAAGACGACAAACAATCTTTTGCTGGTAATATGCCCATTTTTTTCTTATCTTTTGACTTCAGCCTTGGATGAATTTCTTAGTGTAGTCTACCGTTTGCTAATAGGCTGGAGCAAAGGCGGTCTGCTGTGGTGTTTCTAATGTATCTGAATTGCATGAATTAAGCTTTGTGAAAGAGTTGCATCTCAAGTATGAATCCTTTTAATATTTTCTCCAGCTTATAGTTGTTCTTTTGATTGTTCTTGAACTGTTGTTGCAATGAGTTTTCTTGTTTTAATGGTTCAGGACAATTGATGAACTCGGGCTTGAGAGTTCAATTATTTCTGGTGAGTACTGTTTATCACTATCGTGTATAGACTATTTGCTTCTGCCTTTTTGGTTTATAAGGAAGTTTATGCCATCTCTAATATCAGTTTATGCAGTGCATCATCAAGTATAATCTTGTCATGTAAAAAGGCCTGATGTAATTATGCTAGTAATGTCAATTTTATAAAAGATCTTATAAAATTTTGCTAATAATAATAATTTTATAATGGAAAGTTGATGACCAACATTGTGATATGCCCAACAATAATGTAGTGTAATTATCGGGTGAGTTGGGTAATTAGTTCATGGCTATCCATGTCTGAATCAACTACAGCATTCCATGCACTATATATAATTGTAATGGTCAATCAACTAAAAGTTGGTGCTAGTTGAGCAATTTGATAATTGTGCTATTCATTTGGATTTTTAGTTGCAGGAAACACAAATTTCTAGTGCCTGCAGTTTTGAACGATGGTTTATTGAATTCAGAAACTAGTTTGCATGAGAACATGTTAAAGCATATAATCAACTTAAGTTCTTAGATGTAATGGTATTGATGAAAAAGTTAAGATGATATCATAACATATGATGAGTTCGAATCCTATATTTGACCCTTTTTCCAGTGTTTAATTAAAGATAAAGATATTTGTACAGTACCCATTTTCCTTTGTGCTTGCACCATACATCATGTTCCATTCACACATCAAGACTAATCAGCTTGCTTGTGAGAGAGCCCAATATATGCCATCTTAAATTTTTTATCATTGCCATTACAAGCAAAAGCTTAAGTCTATAGGAAAGGATCATCCGTCTCATAAGCAAGTCGGTCAGGCTTTAAGTTTGTAACCTGAATGTATGGTGGAATATCAAATAAATGGATATTGCATGAATATTTTTAATTAAACACTGGGAAAGAGGGGCAAATATAAGATTCGAACTCATGTCCTTTTTAGACAGGTCATGATTTCAAATCCTATATCTGCCCCTCTTTACCAGTGTTTAACTAAAAATATTTGTCCAAAACCTGTTTTCCCAATGTTTAATTAAAATTTTTTGTCCAAAACCCGTTCTTTATTTGAGCTTTGCACCATACACTCGAGTGGCATTCACATGTCAAGCCTAAACGGACTTTAAAAAAATTAGGTCCTTACATGATTATTCAATTATGTTAATTAATTTTGGTTGATCTAAATTGTCTTGTACTTGATCTTTCCAACCTTTTAAGGAGCCAATAAATAATGTGTTGGTGCATCCCAAATAAACTGGTGTTCCAGATTTTGTCCAACCAGGATCAGTTGATTATCTGAATCAAATCATGATTTTTGTCATTATTTTTTTGTTTGTTTATTTGATGGTTGTATCATTTTCCTTTTTGTATATGATTTTTGTTGCTTGAGATGTCTCCTGTAATGGTTAATGATTTTGCTAGATTATGGTCCACTAAATGCTGTAGTGTCTGTTGGAGGTAGGGAACTGTTGGTGTCATTTTCATTAAGCCCATGGGTGACAATTTGAATCGATGTCATAACACTTGATCAGTGACAAGAACATTCTTATTACTATTTCTTGGCTCTATATGTTTATAGCTTTGTATGCCACAATGTGCAGATATTCTGGTTGAGTTAGAGCAGCTTCTGAAAGGCATTGCCATGATGAAAGAGCTAACACCTCGTACAAGGGACTATCTAGTTTCCTTTGGTGAATGCATGTCTACAAGAATTTTTGCAGCATATTTAAACAAAATTGGTACTAAAGCACGACAGGTATCATAAGTCACACCCTTTAATGGTTCATATGAAATGATTGTAAGCTCAGGGAATTATAGTAACTGAGCACACTTTTTTGTAAGTTGAAAATGATTGTTAATAGTCGGTTGACCTTTGTTCATCCAGGCATATTCTTGCTAATATTGTTTCATTTGTATCAAGGTTCATCGTACCGCAATGTATTGCTCGGTATGAGCGGTATATACTGGTACATCTCAGTGTACCATGTGTTAGTATAACTCGGTATGGATCGTACCTATGGCCGGTCGGTATATCGTTCTGGACCAGTAAGACAAACCATGATTTGTATAAAGATAACAAACATACTTTATTAGGCAAAAGGTAAAAGAGATGCTTTAGCTGATAATTTTGACTGATTGCCTGATCTATTCTTTGTTTCTTTTAACATGTGCTGTTAGTCTTTGGGTTGTTGTTGTTATTATACTAGTCTTTATGGTTGTTACAGTTACAAGGTCATATTGAATTATTCTAACAAACTCACTGCTTACTTTTGATTGGATATTTTGTGTAGTTTTAACTTTTAATATTACACCTGCATTGGATATTCTGCTAACCTAAATGTATCCGGTCTTCCTAAAATTAGTTGGATATTTACTCATTGGTGTATAATTAGTAGAAGACCATTTAACGGATGCCTTTTAGCATTTACATTCAAGTCAAATTCTACATTGGATCACTTCATGAACTGCGTCTCCTGCCATGGGCTCTAGTAACTACGCTAACTGGAAGACTTCTAGAAATCCCAAGCAAGTAGAATAAGCTTACCGCAGTTTGACTTAGATAGGGCTTTCGGAGAGCAATGGCACTTTCCTATCGAAGGAAGAGTTTGATTCTCTAAGCAAGTTGGTATTGGATTCCTCCTTCCTGACTTCAGATTCAAATCATCGAATTGAATTGATCTACTTACAGAATCTTCCGTTAGATTCTATCTTCCTAGCTAGGGTAGGAGAAAGTCTTTCTTTATTCATCCACACTTTCCATGACTTTTCTTACTGAACTTAAAGGAGGGAATGATTCTCTTTCTACAAGTTGATGGCAAATGGAGACTAGACTAAAGGCCAAGAAGAGGAGAGGAAGCGGAAGCGGAAGCGGAAGCTAAGAAGTCTTAGCATAAAAGGCCAAGAAGAGGAGAGGAAGCGGAAGCTAAGAAGTCTTAGCACACAGAACTTTTGTCTTTCTATGAACAGGGTTAGTTGGCTATACTGACACCTGGAAAGCAGGCTAGGTTAGAGTTTTTCTACTTGCTTTATTTGAAGAGGTGCTTAGCGCTGATACTAGCCATTCTCTTTCTCCTCTCGAGAGTGCCTTTGCTTGGTCTTGACCTCTTCAGGCACTCCAAGCCTTCTTTCTGTCTTGCTGAACTCCTTTCTCAACTCCGAGACCTTTGCTTCCCAAGTTGGGTTCGATTATGAAGAGAGGTGGGTGTACCATGTAAAGGTTCCCCTCCAATGGTTGTACAAAGAACCTAAGCCAGAGTGCCTCATTCTTCCGGCTTACATCTACACCACTAATTCAGCATCTAGGAGCCATCACTTTGTTACAATGTTAAATCTTATTTCAAGAGAGATTTTGATAGAACCTAACATTTTGTTGCAAGACATTCCTTAACTGTTTAAGCTCACCCAGCCCTTGAGCAACCATTTACCAGTTGCGTGTCTGAAAAGTGGAGCATAGATGAGTGTCATTGATATTTAATGCACTGGTAAATTAAAGGTCACATTGCAATAATTTCCACAATCATTTAGTCTTCCAAATATAATATTTGAAATATTAAGAGTCAAAGATATTTGTGTAAGTTACCAAGAAAGCCAGGAACCTGATTGAAATTCTTGTATGTAAAGAGAAATGGTTTGATAGCTCCAAACTATTGAAGGAAAATCTAATGATTTTTTTTCCATATGGTTATATTTGAACTTATGAACTGCCATTGAATTTTCTGCCAGTTTGGTATCTGTTTATGCTAAAATCCTGTCTATAAAGAGGTTCCAGGATGTTATGGCATAAATTATTCTTGTCAGTACAACAATTCATTTTTGGGAGTATAATTTCGAGATGTGACTTTGCTTCATGAAGTATGTGATAAGTTAGAGATAAGAGATCTAATCTATTTCATCGAGTCCTATATTTGCAATTTGTTTCTGATCAATAGAGGAGCTACTTATGTGGCTTTTGCGTCTTTTGCAGTAAGATGCATTTGAGATTGTTTTTATTACCACAGATGACTTTACAAATGCTAACACCTTGGAAGCAACTTCATGATAATTAATTTCTATATTTGCAATTTGTTTCTGATCAATAGATGAGCTACTTATGTGGCTTTTGCGTCTTTTGTAGTATGATGCATTTGAGATTGGTTTTATTACCACAGAATCACATATGACTTTACAAATGCTAACATCTTGGAAGCAACTTCATGATAATTAATTTCTATATTTGCAATTTGTTTCTGATCAATAGAGGAGCTACTTATGTGGCTTTTGTGTCTTTTGCAGTATGACGCATTTGAGATTGGTTTTATTACCACAGATGACTTTACAAATGCTGACATCTTGGAAGCAACTTATCCTGCTGTTGCAAAGAGGTTGCATGGTGATTGGACTAATGATCCGGCGATTCCTATAATCACTGGTTTCCTTGGAAAGGTTGTAGCTACAAGCTCAACATCATGCATTTTGTAGTGCTGACATAATTGTGTAACTGGGATTAAAGGTCTGATGATATTTCTACGATTACAGGGTTGGAAATCTGGTGCTGTAACTACCTTAGGCAGAGGTGGAAGCGACTTAACTGCAACAACTATAGGTAAAGCTTTGGGCTTACGTGAAATTCAGGTCAGTTTGAAGTATTGAAGTGTTTGAGCATATTGTTGGGATGCTGTAGTCTACTTTACCTACTTCACAAACAACACACTCTACTGAAGTTTATTTTAGGTTTTCTGCCATTCTTGTACTACTTTGGCTATTTGCATTATCCATGTAACCTCAGATGCTGTTGGCCATCTGCAGTGTATCAGACTAATATTATTTATACATCTGCAACAGGTTTGGAAAGATGTTGATGGTGTTTTAACATGTGATCCTAATATATGTCCAAATGCAAAGCCGGTTCCTCATTTAACATTTGAAGAGGCAGCTGAACTCGCTTATTTTGGAGCACAGGTATGACTTATTTGTTTGTTTGCAACAGAAGTTTCTTTGGAAATTTGCAGAACTTGAAGGATGCAAAAAATGATACTCTGCTTCACACTTGTAGCAGTTCTCATGGATTTGGATTTCACCATGTAGCACTTGACCTACATTTAGAGTTTTTTTTATTACAAATTCAGTTCTATGTTATGGTGCCTCTTTTAATTCAATGTAATTGCAAGTGTAGCGACTGTAGTCTCTTCATATAAGTTCTGCTTCTTGGTTTATTCATTTGACACTATAAGCTATTTTCCAAGTTCAGGTCTTGCATCCCCAGTCAATGCGGCCTGCCAGAGAAGGTGATATACCTGTTAGGGTCAAGAATTCTTATAACCCTCAAGCTTCTGGAACTGTCATCACTAAAACAAGAGATATGAGCAAGGTCTATAATGAAATACTATTTTTATATTTATTCTTTTGTAGAAATGATATTGCTCCTAGCTTTGTCATAAACGTTTTTCGTGGATAATCCAGGCTGTACTAACCAGCATCGTGTTGAAGTCAAATGTTACCATGTTGGATATTGTGAGCACTCGAATGCTTGGACAGTATGGTTTTCTTGCAAAGGTAGATTGGTGATCATTTCAGTCTTGGTGGTGTAATCTGTTACTTGTAAAATTATAGTTTGTTACTTCCCCTTTTGTGTGTGTGTATTCTCCAGGTTTTCTCTATATTTGAGGACTTGGGCATTTCTGTTGACTGTGTCGCAACAAGTGAAGTCAGCATCTCTTTGACACTGGATCCATCAAAACTCTGGAATAGAGAATTAATCCAGCAGGTCTGAGCTGAATCATTATGATTTTCCACTCAAACCTTCACTTATGTTAAACGAAAAAACAGAGATGGTCTCTATTGCAGAGTATATGCATGTGCCTGCTGAACTTAAAAATGCACAATTTGCTGGCTTAAGTTTAGCCTCAATTAAGTTGTGGTGACTTAAGTATATGAACAAGTTAAGTTTTTCAGATCGAGAAAGGTGTCAAAAGGATACTCCTTTGTTTCTTCAAAAAACTAGCCATAATGGAATACTTGGTTGTAATTTTTTGTAGCAAGGACACTATGTTTGTTTGATATCTTGTTCATTTAATCCATCTTGAACAATCAAATGTAGGAACTTGATCATGTAGTTGAGGAGCTGGAGAAGATTGCTGTTGTTCATCTCCTTCAGCGCAGATCAATAATCTCCCTTATTGGAAATGTGCAGAGATCATCTTTAATACTAGAAAAGGTTTGATCTCACTTATTAACTAAAACAGAGTTTCTTCTTTTTGTCCTCTCCTTTTACCATTTTATGGACTATTTGCCCATATTTTCCTGGTGGTCGGTAATTATGTATAGCGACCGCCTCGTGCTGGCAACAGAGACTAATTAAGCGTATTTGGTCTTCAGGCATTCAATGTTCTTCGCAAGAATGGAGTGAATGTCCAGATGATCTCCCAGGGAGCATCGAAGGTACTTTCTAAGAACTCGGTTATGCTTCTTCATAATCCAACAAAAGTGTTCCAAATGTGATGCTTGTTTTCTCGTTACCTTTTCCCTACAGGTTAACATTTCCTTGGTAGTTCATGATAGCGAAGCACAGCAGTGCATCAGAGCTTTGCACTCGTCGTTCTTTGACAATGGCTTCCTGTCAGAAGTAGAGGAAGCTGCCAGTGTCAACTGATGTTATGCTGTATGCACTGGTCTTTTGATGTCCGATTCATCCAAATTAACTTGTGGTGCCTTCCTACCAACCCAATCTTCAGGAGAGCATCCAACTTTCATGTTATCACCAGCGGCCAACACCCACGCATTCTTTAGAATAGAACCACTAAATTTAAAATGGACTGTATCTTTTCATTGCACTTATCAAATGCTTTGATTTTTAAGTTAAAATTAAATTGGAAAACTCTTGAAATTTATGCTTTTGTTATTGAAGAACTGATTGCTTTGATAGCATGTTAGAGAATCTCTTTTTAAAAAGAGTGGTCATCAGGAAATCATAAATTAAAGATACTAAAGGAGAATAATAGAGATATTTATATAAAAAAATCTTATTAAGTATTTCTATCTTAACTGTCTATCTAATCATTAAATAAATAAAAAACTTTAACATCTTCCTATAAATTAAATTTTATACAAAATATTATAAAAAATCTTGAGGCTTGATGAAATTACTCTTGATAATTCTCTAAATTCACTGATTTCTAGGTCATGCAATTCATAAGAGGCATTCATGAACCAACTTTTCATATTTCTTGAACCGATCTCATCTCAGAAACTAAAACCAATCTAATAAGAGTCATCATCTTAGAAAATGTCCAACCTTTTTAACTTTTGAATATTAAATACTAGTATCTTTCAGGTTAACATTCACAAAATCTTCTATATTTTCATTTATAAAATTGTATGGCTTTGCAAGTTCGTCTTTTATATAGGGAGGTAAATGTATATCTTTATGCTTCCAATGATAATAAAACTATCAACTGTTCATATCATAATCTGAATTTTATTTTTGTACAATTTTAGTATCATTAATCTCAAGGAAATTTATCGTATCTTTAAGATTTCATGATTTTCTTCTAGTTAGGCATCATGCATTTTTTATTTATTTATCTTTAGATGATATAAGAGGATATATCTGTATCTCTTTCATAAATATTTTTTAAAAATTAATCAGGTATCTCTTATAGTCTCTGTTCAATATATACACTTATATAATTATTAAATTTAATTTAATATTTTAATATTCTCCCCTGAAGTAAACCTTCAACGCAAGAGGATATATATATCATGGAAGAAGCTCCATCAAACATGACTTCCAAAATCCATTAAATCTAAAGCATGTATTGATAATTGAATCAAGACGATAAAATGAAAACAATGAAAACAATGAAAACAATAATTATCTATTCGATATATCAATGAAAGAGACGATTACAACATTCCACATTAGAAATAATTTTTTTTTTATAATTTTACTTTTTTTAATAGTTTTTTATCATTATATTCATTATAATTTTATATTTATTTTAAATTTAAAAAAAATAAAAAAAAAGAATTAACTATTTGAATCAAAATAGGTACTTAAATTCCTGCCATTCTAATTGATGTTGCTACGATTCATAAACATTAAATAGTAGAAATAATAGGTATTTTGTCATTTTATATGTTTTTTAATACTTATGTTGGCTAATTTAAATATTTTAGGATTATTTTAAATACTGTGTATGTAGGTCACCCTCTCCATCGTCAAGTCACATACCTACCTCTCATGGGCACTGATGGGACCCACAATGGGGCCTTCATCGCCTGTCCAATCATCTACGCCACCCTTCTCGACGAGCGTCTATGGGTCGAAACAGAAGCGTTTCCACGCTAAAGACGCTTCGCATCGAACCGAATGTATTGGACCGAGCGGAAGCGGCGAGCGAGGGAGCCGTCGCCATGTTTCGAGTCACTCGAGCACGCCCTCTCCTCCTCCGGAGTAGAATAATCCCCAACCCCTTGCCGGACGCGAGAAGCCCCCATCTCGGATCCCAAATCCTCCCCCTCTGCGTCTCCTCGGAATCCCCCGAGCATGACTCCGATGTTGACGATCTGGCCCGCGAGATCTCCGCTCTCCTCTTCGGCGCCGGGAACTGGAAGGCCGCCATGGCCGCCTCCGACATCCCCCGCCGCCTTTCCCCGGCCGCCGTCTCCGCGGTCCTTCGCCAGAGAGTCGGCCGGGCGCCCGATCCCAAGCTCCTTCTGGATTTCTTTTACTGGTCCAGGTCACAGATGGTCTCCCCCCACGCCCTTGATTCCTTCGCCGTGCTCGCCGTTGCCCTCTGCGATTCTGGCCTCCTCCCCCTCGCCAGTGGCCTCCTCGAGCGAATGGTCAAGACCTGTCCCTCCCCGCCTTCCGTATTGGACAACATCGCTGGCTGCTTCTCCCGCGATCCGCGCTCCAATTCGGCGGTGTTCAACGTGCTGATTGATACGTACAAGAGGGCGGGAATGCTCAAGGAAGCCGCTGAAGTGGCGTTGTTGATGAAAGGCGGTGCCTTTGCTCCGAGTTTGAGGTGCTGCAATGCACTGCTGAAGGATCTCTTGAGGGCTAATTCCATGGATTTATTCTGGAAGGTGCACGATTTCATGTCACGGGCGCAACTGGGTCACGATGTCTACACTTTTACTATATTGATCGAGGCGTATTTTAAGGTTGGAAATGTTGATGCAGCAAAAAATGTCTTCTTGGGGATGGAGCAAAAACGTTGTGCCCCAAGTGCAGTCACTTACAACACGCTAATCTGTGGTTTCTGCAGAGTTGGGGCTCTTGGGGATGCTTTTCAGTTGAAGGAGGAGATGGTGAAGAAAGGCTTGGCTGCTGATAACTACACTTACAGTGTTCTCATTACTGGCTTATGCAAGAACAGTCAGTCAGTCGAAGCAAGGAAATTGTTGGATGAGATGTCGGTGAGGGGTCTAAAGCCCAATGTATTTATATACTCTTCTTTGATTGATGGGTTTGTGCGAGAAAGCAAAATGGACGAGGCTTTTAAATTGAAGGATGAGATGATAGCTGCAGGAGTGCAGCCCAATATGTTTCCATATAACAGTCTCATTCGTGGGGTGTGTAAGGCAGGGGACATAGATAAGGCACATGAACTTTTGGAGGAGATGGATCGTATGGGTTGTAAACCAGACATACAGACTTATAACCTAGTTATTGAGGGGTATTTTAAGGTGCGTAGTCCCCAGGAGGCGCTTAGGTTGCTTGAAGAGATGAAGATTCGGAATGTATTACCTAATTTGTATACCTACAGCGTGATGATTAATGGATTTTGTGTTTGTGGAGAATCGAGGCAGGCTGAGGTCTTGTTGATGGAAATGCATGAAAATGGTTTGGAACCTAATGCTTTCATTTATTCCTCTCTCATTTCAGGTCAGTGCAAGGAAGGCAGAATAATGGAGGCAGTGCAGACTTTGGATAAGATGGCTGATATAAACGTTCCTCCAGATACATTTTGCTACAATTCTCTCATTATGGGTCTATGCAAGGCGGGAAATCTTGAAGAAGCAAAGAAATACTTTACTCAAATGCAAGAGCGAGGGTTGTCTCCAAATGTGTTCACATATGGGGCTTTCATCGACTGGCACAGCAAGTCTGGAGATATGGATGGAGCATATGAACTTTTGCAACTGATGGTTGCTCGAGGAATAAAGCCAAATGATGTCATTTTAACAATCCTTATTGATGGTTACTGCAAATCAGACAATGTTGCAAAGGCCTTCTCCACCTTTCACTCCATGTTGGGACATGGTGTGTTGCCAGATGTGCAAACATACAGTGTGCTCATTCATAGCCTCTCAAAGAGTGGGAAGATCCAAGAGGCTTTCCAAGCCTTTTCAGAGCTTCAGGAGAAAGGTTTGACTCCTGATGTATACACTTATGGTTCACTTATCGTTGGGCTTTGTAAGACAGGCGACATAGTTAAAGCTGTGACCCTCCATGATGAAATGTGTGCTAGAGGTGTTGAGCCAAATATTGTTACTTATAATGCCCTAATTGATGGTTTTTGCAAGTCTGGTGATATCAACAGTGCTAAAGAATATTTCAAGAGCGTCTTAGCAAAGGGTTTGGTGCCGACCAGTGTGACATACACTACAATGATTGATGGAAACTGCAAGGCTAGAAACATGTCTGAGGCATTTGTGTTATATGAACAAATGCTTTCAAGAGGAATTTCACCTGATAAATTTGTTTATAATGTTCTTATTAGCGGATGTTGCAAGGCTGGTGACATGGAAAGGGCTTTACATTTGTTCAGTGAAGCGTTGCCAAAAGGCTTTGCGACAGTTTATACATTTAATTCCTTGGTTGATGGTTTCTGCAAGCTTGGAAAACTACAGGAAGCAACTAAATTGCTACAAGAGATGGTGGACAAAGAGGTTATGCCTAATAATGTAACGTACACAATCTTGATAGATGGATATGCCAAGGCAGGACATTTGGAGGAGGCATGCCGGTTATTGATGGAAATGCAGGACAGGAATATCGAGCCAAACTGTGTTACCTTTACATCGCTTATTGATGGGCATAA
The DNA here is from genome assembly GCA_001649415.1 of Musa itinerans. NCBI lineage: Eukaryota > Viridiplantae > Streptophyta > Magnoliopsida > Zingiberales > Musaceae > Musa > Musa itinerans. Next base: position 227,130 of record LVTN01000220.1, on the reverse strand, counting down.
CAAAATGGGAAACACATCAGCTGCATCAGCATTGTTTGAAGAAATGATGGCAAATGGTATACATCCTGATGAAATAACTTATGGGGTGATGATTTGTGTACATTGTAAAGAAGAAAACTTGGCTGAGGCATTCAAGTTTCGTGATGCAATTATTGCAGAAGGTAAACAATTGAGTTCCGTTGCATATGTTGAACTGTTAAAGAGTCTTTGCAGGAGTGAGAAATTTTCTGAAGCGCTGAGTATGCTCAATGAAATGATAGAGAAAGGTGTCAAGCCCAGTTATTCTCAGAGTGTGATGCTAGTTTGTAGCCTTGATGCAGCAGGATTCTCTGATGAAGCTAATCAGTTTTTGAATGTCATGCGATTTAACAGTTGGGTCCCTATAGATGCTTCTGTAAGTAGCCTGACTAATGAAGGTCAAGATGCGCCCAGTATGGAAGTTGCCCGGTAGGCAATCATCTTCCATCAAAGGAATTATGTGATAACAGGAATGAACTGATAACTGAGAGTCATCTGTGAGCCTAACCTCACAAGACACACATTAAAGATTCGTCTAGCTAATTTGCTGGAGGTTAAGACTTCTTAGTGCTTTTGGTAGTGAAGATGTTAGATGCTGAGATGCTGAGTATGATGTTAGATGCTGAGTATGCATCATCTTTTCTGCTTTTCCAAGGCAACCTGCTATTGAAGATGGGTGAGGAGTAAGCATTGATCTCTTGCTGAGTATGCATCATCGCTTGCTGTTCATGGTAATTAGAGCTTCCAGAACTAGTGAAGATGGAAGGATTTCTAAAGCATTGCCTATTCGAATATGCCTTCAGTAATTTGGACACTAACGAGCATTGATGTTGGCTTACAAAATGGCAATAAAATTAGCATAAGATCTCTGCTTGTGGGATTGCTGTTATCTTTAACTAGCTTGCAGGGCAACATTGTTACTCACTGATTGTTGCTGCTTACATCTGAAACCAGATATGATACATTGAAAGAGGAGGTTTCAACTATGGCACAGGCAATGTACAACAATGTATGCAACATATATTTATCTGAAAAATAATCTCCAAAAACATTACCCATGAGTATGTACCTTTAGTATGTTTTCCATAAGGTTTATATGTCTCCTATATGCTGGTACATTACTTGAGCAGATCAAAGCGATTTTGTTTATTGTTTACTTATCTCTCAATTCATTTTTGCTTGCAGTTTTGATCTTTTACTTACAATTAGTTATTTTGTGGATGTATTTTTGAGAAAATTGTTTGTCAAGTACATACTACTGGTCAATTAATTGAGCATATCAAAGTAATTTCGTTTTTTGCTTACCTATACTTGAATTCAAATTATTAGAAGAATTTCTGTGCCATCTTTGCTGGGGATGTTAATCTTCTTTTTCTCCTTTTTATCCTTTCTGTTAACTCTATTCAACAATGGAGGTTGGAAAGATGAACTATGTTTATTTCTTTTTACCAATTATGCTTCCTTGTATGTCTTCATTAATTTCATGCCAAATGTTATCACATAATCTAAGATGCTCGATTTCAAGTTACTATTAACAGGCTGTTAAATTGATTTAATCGGGATATCATCCATATATACTTTGTGCGAAGTTTATAAATTTAAAGTCTAAAGATTAATACTTAATTTATTTTTTATTACACTTAAAAACATTATACTGTAGTGATATACCTAACTTTCTTTACCTTAGGTTGGAGTCCAAAATGTCATCCCACAAATTTTGATAGTGTACGTAACTCAAGTTAAGTTTATAATTCAAATTCACCTTACAATTTTACATGCCAAACATTAATCTAATTGATATGATAGCTTAGATTTGAGGATTCAAGACCTTATACTATAATTTGTATATACTTCCTTGAGACTTCCAAATCTCATCTTACAAATCTATACACCTTGATTGGGAGCTACACATTTGTGCATTTGTAAGACCATCCACTGATTCCAAAGCTCGATGTTCCCCACACAAATCATATAGCCAAAAACAAAAAAAGGGCTTAGTGTGAATGTTTTGAAACAAAATGAACAATTCCTCCAAATTTATACAGCATTTTTGAACAGACAATTCAGTATTTTTTTGGATAAAAACTCACAAAACAATATAAACAATTGGACCAATCCACCATATGGATCAATCCATAGGGTGGCTCATAAAATGAACGAGAAAACACATGACAAGCTTTTGGAATGGGCAAAAAAACATAATATATTTTGAAGCGATATTTGTAAAATATTAAAAATATATGGTAATTAGCTGAACAAAAAGGAGATACCATAAAAGAAATACCCAAAAAAATATATTTTCTAAAAAAAATCATCCAATTTCAAATAGATATTTAATTAGCATATATATATATATATAACTAGTATGTCAATAGTAGCATAAATAATGAAAGTACTGTTAGGATCGAGTTGGTACTAAGAGGGGCTGAATTAGTGCGTACATAAAAATTACGTTGAGCCGATATATATATATATATATATCAACTCTTTCTCAATCGACCTAAATCCGTACATGACTGTCCTATAACTAACACAATTTTCATAGTAGCTGCTGCTGACAAAAAAAAATGGAATATAATTAAATCCTACTTTTATATTTGAGGCGAATGGAACATGAGACATAATATACTGAATCACCACATTTACTAAAGAGAACAAAGAAATAAAAGAGCATTCATAAGCCACAAGAACAGTTTATAATATGGTCTGCAATACCATAGTTGTCACGATCACTTAGATCACAGCTCACATTTTCCTACAAGAGCTTCATTGGTCAGTACAAATGCATTGATGCAGAATGTCTGTTACAGAATTAAAGAAAAAAAGATAATTAAGCTGAAAAACTTGTGGTTAATTGATTGGATGAGCATGCAATTAAAACATGATCAATTTGTAGAAGAATAGCTCACAGTCTTATTAAAAAATAATCAAAGAGACTCAGGCTTCCTCAAGTGAACACATATATATCACTACTTACCAATATATGTAGCAGAAAGTAGCAAGGATAATAGATACAAGGAAACATCAACTGTTACCTAAGTTACACTTCTTCCTGTCCAGAAGTACCTGTAAAAGAAAACTGCAGCTTGCTTAAACTAATACTATTCACGGAATATATATAGAAATTCCCGATGTCAAAAGAGTCATTGACCAAGATGAACCAAGAAACAAGTTTTACGATGATCAAAAAGCATGATTTTTACATAACTCAAACTGCGTGTGAATGCATTCAAGACCAAGCAAAAATAAAAAAGCAGACACATTTTGCACTATACAAGCCCCAGAACATAAATGATGCTGCCAAAATCATTGGTTGAAACTTGGAAAGCAGGAATCAACAAGTTTGGGCAATAATTCATCTGCTACTCTGGGAGACATTTTGATGATGACAATAACCCAAAAAGCTCATCCCATTAGCTCCTCAACTATCCATTGGATCCTCTAGGACAAAAATATAATGTCTTCATAGTCGATGTCACCACTTTCTATTGCATACTGTATGGGACTCTTACCATCCTCGTCAGTGGCATGTGGGTCTGCCCCCCTGCATCAAGTAATAATTAATGGTCTATTATCATTGTAATTGAGAATGACATACTATTCTCATGTTTTAATAAAGAGAAAAAAACCCCAAAATTTGGCAAATACAGATATCAAAGAAGAGAACATCAGCAAGATACTGAGTAATAAATGAAATCTTTAATGGTTCCGAGCTATTAATATCAGGCATACCCTGCCTGCTATAAATTTATAATTTAAAATTTTCAAGTGTTAGAAGAAGAGCGACCAGACAAGCAGGCATATTTTATCTACCGGTGAAAAGCTATATTATACAAGACTGGGTTTCCAAATACATGCAGTTACGACAAGAGAACAACATAGGCTTAATATGAACATGGGCTTTATCTACAGGTGACAGGGGTACAAGAAAAGAAGTTGAAATGTTAGGCTTGCAAATGCATCTTGTATCACTAGAGTTTTTGAACAATACCAGTACAGCAGTACTCATTTTTGTGACAACTGAAGGATACTTTCAATCCATCTGGTGTTGCTTGTTCACATTTAGTCCAAATAACATTATTTGGTTACAGTCATAATGCTCTCTACAACTAATGTAACAGAAGTGAGAAACAATTCAAGGATACTAAAATTCAGAATATACTTAACATGATGCATAAAACTATAGAAATGCAGAAACATTTTGCAAAGTATTAATTCTGAAAATTTTCCAAAATGGGCAGAGCTCATGTTTGATTATGGAGATAATGATAACATATTGCAATGCAGATAAAGTAATATTTCTTTTCACATCCTAATTAACTTTTGGAGCCTACATGAGAAATGACCAACCTTAAACCTAGAAAATCCAATAAACCAAAGAGAAGTAATTTAAATCTGGAAAATTTATTTTGCATGTTATGGGATAAATTTCACAAAAAAAAAAAAAATTATAGCATGATGAGACTATGCTGTATCCAAACAGACTATTAAAAAGTTTACTATTCACCTGCTCCTAAGCATGTTTTGCTTACAGAATCATCTACACTCTCCAATATATAAAAGGAATTACATTTTCCATATCAAGGTAATTGAAGGAACATATAGGTACCCAAAGTAAAATGAAGAAACTATGTTAATGACTTGAGAAATTAGAAAATACCATGCCGCCATGCTGACTTGTACTGGGCAGTACAAGTGGTACATACTACTCCGATAGGGCACCGACACATGGGCTGCCCTGTTTTGGGCACTCCATAACAGGGGACCCTGTATCGCTCGATATGGGGTCTGAACCTGTTAGAACGGTTTTAATCCGACCATTACCGACCTGTAACAATCGGTAACGATTGGATTTCGATCAATACCGATCAATGGTTGAGATTTGTTTAATTCAAACGGTCCATTTGACCGTTTGAACCAGATCTAAGGGTTTTAAACCCTTTCTACCACCTCACTCTCTAACTCATATATTCTTTTAAGTTTTAATCACTTTCTTACTCACATATTTCTCCCATTCTCTCATTTGCACTCTTTTGAACTCCATAAAGCCATGATTTATGGATTGGATCAAGCTTGGGAAGTTAATTAGGAAGGATTAACACCTAAGTTAGAGGAATAACTCTCTAATCAAAGGTATATAGACAACTTCTCAATCGCATTCAGCAATCCACTCGGTTTGGAGATATGGTAATGACATGGACAATAATGCCTCGACTGATGATGGTGGTGATGTCGGAGAGTCGATGGGTCCGTCTACACAGTTTGAGGGTAGTGCATAAATGGAGGAACAATATTTTACATATATCACCTAAGATTCGGCTCATGAAGCTCGACATGATAGTTGATAATTCTTCTCTGGGCAGCAGTATGGTGATCAATCTTATGGTACATGCCACAATCGTACTTGCCTCAGGAGTTGCCCCAAACACGTGTGGCTTACGATGATCAGACTATGACCATCACCATATTGATGCACTATGGAATCACATCCTAATTAAATATGGTAATATGCATTAAGTCAAAGCAAGAGTGTGTTCCTAACATTCTAAGGCAAAGAGTGTATTTGTATATCACTCCTCTTAAGATAATATTAACTCCCAAAAATGCCTACATGCTTTGTGCAATCTCAGTAATGCTTCTACATGATAATACAACAAATAGACAGCAGCTAAATAAACTTCTCGTTGACAGAGTAAAACACATTTAACAAGAACCCAAACAAACTAAGTTAACCACCATGACCAGGTAACAAGAATCCACACAGAGGGAGCTCAGTGTTGTTACCCGATTAATTGCTAAAAAAATATTCTAAAGTAGTTATGGACAAGAATAATGGTAAAACCAACCAAACAAGATTAAGTTTCCCAGATATCAAATTTGGAATAACCTAGAAATGACTTGTTGCACAAGCAATGTACTACACAGAAGATGAAAGATAATGAAATGCATCAAGAATCTTATCAAGCATCACATAGATAAACAAGTAAAGTCTATTAAAGAAAATATATGATAAGAAACTGTGAGGAACATCCTCCGCAGGATTACCAATAGGTGAATATGGGCCAAAGGCCTACTTTCAGAGAGTCTTAGCAACACAGTTAGACACAGACCAGGTAAGAATAACCTCCTTTGGTTCTGTTTGGCTGCCTGGCTGTTAACATGAAATGTATTTTTTGTTATGGTTACAAAAACTATTTGCTTCCAGACCCAATCCTTCTACAGATTGAGGTAGAGGGCCACGGTTGGAGGATGTTTTTCGTTGTCATCTTGCTATAATTTAATATATTTTTCCAACCTAATTATTTAGCTATTATGTGATGCCCCTAAACCAAATATAACATTCTTCATTCCAATCAATAAAAAGAAGAAAAATGGCATTTTTTTCCTTCCAAATGCCTACTTGGTGCCCCCCATTCCACCTTAACCTTAAGGTCAACATCTAAAAGCAACAGAGCATTGACAGAATTTCTTGTTTCTTACTAAAAAATTGAAAGAAAACCAATGATATGTAATCATCTAAATGCTTTTCACAGTGCTACTTTATGTGTTAGCGCAAAAAAAAAAAAAAAGACAATCCACCTGGAAATTAGTAGTTTAGCAAATAAATGTCTGCCTTTGAGAATACATTGGTGAAGCGGTGTCCTTCTCCTCGAGTCAGTAGAATTTAAATTTGCACCGTATTGTAAGAGAAGCTCTATCATTCCAATATCTGCTGTCCAGCAAGCCAAATGAAGTAAGGAAAAACCTTCAAAGCATTCATCCAACTCGTTTCTGTCCTCATTTGTGCTTGCAGAACTAAGAGAGCTCGTAGTGTAAGGCTTGTGCCAAGAATCACCTGAAAGCAGATAGTAGTTTGGTCAAGCAATGTAGTTGGCTGCTCTTGCAGAAGTACAGTGTTGGCAATAGTTAAACCTGAGTTTGTAAATGTTTGTCCATATGTAATATTGATGTCAACACTGGAAGTCACAATGTGGTGGTACACTGATTTCTTGTCATTAGCACTGACACTCTCCCACATGTGTTGTGCCACTGAAAGCTGATCTACATCACATCTACAAACAAAATCCTTCTCTGCATACTGGAACCACAGAACACAACAGTTCAGTATCCTAAAGGAACATAGTCAGTGCAAAGCTAATATAGGACTTTTTTTTTCAGATATCAAACTGACTCCTATACAGAAAAGCGATAATCAATACATTATAAATAAGGAAGCTCAAATCACACATCAAATGACTTGGACAACAAAGTGAACCATAATGGAAAAAGATCTCTGCGAATTGTGCCAAGTTCAAACAGTATACAATCCATCTTCAGAACAAACTGTCCTCTAAAAGTTACCTATGAGGCTGATACTTATGGTAAATTTCTTGTCTTAGCTAGCCTTATCGTCAGTTGTCCTAAAACATTCAAATCTTGGATAGACCACCGCAGCATTACAAAAAGGTGAAGCACAGAGAAATTATGGAAATATTAAAAAAGTGTAATCTTAAACCAACCTATGCCACTAATATCAATAAAATTGTACAATTAAGCCTAGCTAAAGGATCTACAATTTATGTCTGAAGTACCTTCGCGTGAATGAACTTCTCTTTCACTGAAATGGGATCTGAGTGCTTGGGCTTGCTAATGCACATGTGCTCTTGATTTTTATCAAGCAAAATAGAACTGCACAGAAAGAATATTGAAGGAATTTCATTAACTTTCTTGTTTGTGAAAGAAATACATATATACGCAAGTACACGTGTGTATGTCTGTGTTCTCCCGCCTTCCTGTGACATAAAAAATTACCTAGTATCATCACATTTTCCATTACTTATGGATGGCAATAGTTCTTCCCAGATGGAGTTGGCAAATGTGTTACCCAATGATTGAAATAGATTTATAACAGAAGGCTCCCATGCTCGCACATCAAGTGTTAGAGATCTCACCTGAAACAAATAAAACATAATTGCAGTATGCAAAAGATATGCCAAAAACTACAAATAAATTTCAAAGCATGGCTGTAAGTGATGACTTTACAGAAGTCCTAGAGCAGAAGAAAAAAATTGCATTGCACATTGTACATTATTAAGAAAAAATGCATTCCATATTAACTTTTGGAGTAATATTAGCATGCATATTACTTTCTTTAAAGAAGGGTAATAATTTACTTAATTTTGACCTTTGCAAGATAAAAATAAATTGCATCAACTGAACAAGTTTAGCAACAATACAGAACGATTATGAAATTTGAAAGCTTAACTGCTATGCTAAATTTCAACTGATCAGATACATAGAAAAAAAAAAATCTTCAGGAATCATAATTGCTTTCATAATACAAGTGCTTGTCAATTAAATGCTATAACACTCCTGCAATTTTCATGCTACATATATCAGTGGTAGAAATATAAGGATTTATGTAATGACAATACTGAAGCAAATAATAAGTGTTCAAGTTTTTAATTGAATTTGTATAGGGGATGTTAACTTGTTTAGTCAGTCAAAACAGAAGAATTGAAACAGAAATTAAAAAACAAAAGGAATATATGGCTGTCAACCCTGAAAAATCCCGAATCTCGAAAACCTGAATGTTAGGTTAGAGCCTATGCTTAAAGCAGGTAATGATTCAACTTTCCCAAGTTTGAGTGCACCAAACCTCATGGGAAAATCAAATTCTGTTCTTCAGAAGGTCTAGTTGAGAAAAACAAGCCTGTGCTGCAAAGGTCTAGTTAAGTCTAGCTTAGCTCAATTAAGAATTTGAGTTGTATTTTTCTCCTTTTATATACTTTTTGATGTCCTCTCACATTTATTTTTGATACTTATTGCATGTCATTTTATCATCTAGTCTGAATCCTAAATAAGCTAAGAAGATCTATCTTATGGACATACCTCGTGTTTGGAAAGTTATAAAGTAATTAACATATTGATTTGGTTAGTTCTAAAGGTCTCCTTTCATAGGGTTTATGGGATTATGACTTTTCCAAGATGACACGAATTGTTATTTCACGCATCTCTTAAGTTTTACTCAGGATCTAGAAATAGAAGGTCTATAAATAAAGAGCCATACAGGTGGTTGTAATCGATCTGATTTAATGAATGATGAATGAGAATGAAATTGAAGTTCATTGGCCAAAGGATTCTGTAGGTCTCCACTCTAATCTGTCTATATTCTTCTTTTTTCTTTCATCTTTGTCCTTTGACTTTTCTCCTTATTCACTGCCAAATACATATCTATTCACTGTGAAATTCAGACATGCACAAGATCAAGAAATGATGTGCTGAATGCCAACCATGCATCAGCATCTGATGAGCATGGTAAGGCACAAACCAGTGCTGATTGTGCACTGATCATTTGCCGAAAACAAAATAGTAACAAAGGATGGAAGCACCACCCATTGCATAGGCATGCACCCATATTTAGCTTGGCAGAATCCTTTTAGCATGGAAAATGCCAGGCTGCAATTGCTGGCACATTGCACAAACAGCATGCTACAAGCATAATTTGAGTGGTCTAAAATAACATGACATTCTCTAAGTGCAATATGCAGCATCCTCTAATGCTTACTTTCAAAATATGCATGCCAAGATTATGGTGAACCCAATAACACCAAATGCAAAGAAACTCCCTGATGTTTAGGAACTCTGACATAGCAGTCCTTAAAAAAAAAAATGCTACAAGCATAATTTGGGAAATCTAGAGGAAAATGACATTCTCTGAGTGCAACATGCAGCACCAGTTTAATGTTTACCTTAGATATATGGACCCCAAGATTACGGTGAACCCCAGAACACTCAATGCAGAGAAGCACCCCAAGGTTTAGGGATGCCCAGTCAGGTTCAGGAGCACCACATTCAGCACATACATCATTACCATGTACTTTTCTTAGGACATCAATTGGTTTCTCCTGCTTTGAGTTGACCTTATGATGTTGTGAGCTTCTACCAAAACGTCCAAAATTCCCACTAGCAAAGTTTTTCTCCAATGATAATTCATCAATTGCTAAGTGATCAGCATCAGATGAGTTACTGAATGAGCTGCTTTCACTAGCTGCATGATGATGACCTCTACCCGTAGGGCTAGTGAGGAGTTGCTGAAATTATAGAGAGAAACTATTAGATTCCTGCAATATCTGCACATGACAGGTTATATTCCATTACCAACCTGTTCAGGTGACTGAGAACTTAGAAGAGATGCAATAACCCCAGTTATTTTTTCAATCCAATCCATCTGATCCATTGCACTTTCTGCCTGCATCAATAAGCACATACCAGTTATCAATATTTAGTAAATGATTTGATATTACTTTAATGTTAGGAGATAATAACCTAGCAAAACTATGTTACAAAATAAATCGAACAAAAAAACCCTCCATGTTAAAACCATTTATTTAAATGTCATAATTACCATGAAATGCATGTTTCCATTTGAAGTAATTTAATGTCTACCTGCAAAGTGTAGGTCTTTGATGGAGAAATAATTCTGAAACAAAAACGCAAATCTGACTGGTCTGCATCAATTTTTATTGTTGATGTCAGCAAATTTACAGTATGACGTGCAACGGAATTCTCATCATGGACACCACCATGATAATGAGAAGAGAACCACCGGCTCAGCAATCCAGAACCATGTTCGGAGTGACCCTTTTCACTAGAATGGATACTTCCCTAGAGCAATAAGCAAGGTTCAAAAAATAAATTAGTTGACAGAAAGCTCTTTCATAAAGTTCTTCGAATAAATGCATATGTAAGTATTAAACCTACAGAAGGTCTGCTCCACTGTTTGCGGTAATAGTACAGCATTCCTTGACTATCAAGAACAAAGAATCTTCTCTTCCAATCACCTCTCAAATTTGATGATCGCTTGGATAGATAACCTTGACGAATTGTTTGAACCTGAAAATAAGTAAAAACTTGGAAGCTTAAATATGGTATCAAATGAAGATGCAAGATCTTATAACATCCTCAAATGAGAGTCACAAATGTGGAACTGGAGATAATGTTACCTTTCCCTTAGCAGATGATTGCATCACTGTCTCAATCATCTTATGAGAACTTCTGCCAATAGCCTGTATACCATCTCCATTAGCAGAATCCTTTGACCCATTTGGAGACCACCGACTTTCCCGGTCAATCTGTCTTTTGAACTCTTGCATCCTCTCTATTAGAGCTGCTTGCTCATAGTTAGATCGTTCCCTTGATTGTTGTGCATAAGTCAGAACCTTTAAACAACAAATGCATGTGTATGAGAATTATCATTGCAGATAATTGTATAACAGATACAAGTCTGGAGGTGAAACAAAAAATATAATAATAATAAAAGATGTTAAATCATGAGTTTGATGTATCAATTTTAAAACTTAGAAACAGAAACTTTATATGTATAAGGAACTAGCTTCAAGATCTAGAAAGAATTACTGCCCTATTAAAAATGACTCGATACCTTTTGACAATCTTAAAGGAATTATAATGTTGGAAAATTTTGTCCTTCAAGTTGATCACCATTAGGTGCCAATAGTAGATTAACATTAACGGTACAAATAAGAGATCGATGGCTCCATGGCGAACTGTTTTACTATGCAACTTGAAAATAGAACTACCAATTTGAGGATAATATTCATGCAATGTTTCAAATGATATGATTGTCTATAAGGCACACAATATTATGTAGAAATACAATGAGAAGATTATATTCTTGCAATGTTTCAAACGATATGAATTATGTATAATGCACACAATATTATATAGAAATACAATAACTATAAGGATAATTACTATACATAACAATAGATTGAGCCATTGAGAGCCAACATCATTACTACACCATCCTTAACAGTGATTTAAAAAGCGCCATGCATTAAAAGACGCCAAGGTTCCAAAACACCCGAGGCGCTAGGCGCTCACTCGAGCGAAGCAAAGCGCCAAAATATAAAAATATATATAATATAATTAATAAATATAATTATTTAAATAAATATATGATATTAAATTAAGAAAATCTTAAGTATAAAGTCACAATATCACATTAACAAAAGTCTCAAAATTCAAAATAATAAATAAAGTTAGCAGTATTAAAATCGAAATAATATATTATTAATCTAATAAATAAAAAATATTGTTAACAGTATACTATTAGTATATTGTTAGTGTTAACAGTATACTGAGTCGAGTGTGAGAAGAGAAGAGACCGCGACTGCTGATTGAGAGCAGCAACAGTGGCAATGGCGAGCAACGACAGTGGTAGCGGTAGAGGAGAGTAGCGACAGCGGTAGTGGCAGTGGAGAGAGGCAGAGCGGAGAGCAACGACAGCAAAGAGTAGCGACAACGGTAGTGGCAATGGAGAGAGGCAGCGGTAGCAGAAAGAAAATGTCGACGACGGGAGTCAGGTTAGGGTTGGGGAAGTCACGAGGGCTAGCGGAGAGAGGTTGATATCGGTGCTTTAGTTGGTTCGATTGAACCAACTAACGCAAATGCGACCGAACCAGACCTAACATGCTGGTTCGGTCGCCTGATTTAACCCGGGCGCTCACCCGAAGTGCTTGATGCCTGGGCACGGGCAAGCGCCCAGGCGACGTCTCTTTGAAGCGCGCCGCCTGGATAGTAAACGAGGCGCTCGGGCCTCGCCTCGCTTCACCCGAGCGCCTTTTGAAATCACTGATCCTTAACTAAATTTGTTGTCTAAGGTTTAGATAAGGAATGACATGATAGGTTTAGGCAAAGGATGACACAATCAAGGTTTGTCATGCCGACCTATACCGGGCGATACGGGCAATATGTACCGGTCTGACAAGGGACCGACATGTAGACCACCCTGTACTGAGTAGTCCATAACATGGGACCTCGTATCGCCCGATACGGGGTCAGTACCAGTCGGTAATAGTCACAGAACAGTCACAATCTGACTATTACCGACTGGAACAATACAGGGGTTGTACCGGTCAAAATAATCAAAATCCAACCGTTACCAACCTATACCAATAAGTAACAATCGGATTTCGACTAATACCAATTAAAAATTGGGATTTGTTGAATTCAAACGATCCATTTGACCATTTGAACCAAATTTAAGGGTTTTTAAACTCATTCTCTCCCCTTTCACTCTCTCTAACTCATCTACTTTCTCAATCACTTTCTCACTCACATATTTATCTTATTCTCTCATTTGTACTCTCTTGAACTCCACAAAGCTCGAGTAGTTTTACTCACATCGAGTTAAACTACCTGAGAAACTAGAAACACCCAACCGTCACAATCATCCACCTAGCGTGCAAAGGCAAAGGGGAGGCAATAGCATCAGCTGCACCATTGGAAAGAATCGAGTCAAGCAATGAAACACCTTCTCAATCACACTCAACAACTCGCCCGGTCCGGAGACATGGCAGCGATGTAGACAGCAATGCCTCGACCGATGATGGTGGTGACGCCAAGGAATCAATGGTCCTATCCACAGAGTTTGAGGGTGGTGCCTGAAACAAGGAGCACTATTTTATGTATGTCACCCAAAATTCAAATCATGGAGTTCGACGAGGTATCGATCAAGTTTGTACACGAAAGAAGGGAAAGACAATGGATGATTTTGAGTAGATGTGACAAAGCCTACACAACGTAGACACAGAGTCGAGCACGTCATATTCACAGCTGTCATATTATAGAGAATCTTACGACAAATAGCAATACGGTGATAGTTGATTATTCTTCTCGGATAATCAATCTTATGATATGAAGAAACAAATCAGTGGCGAAAGTAGTAGTTTCGGCATTCTCTAACCTCCGCACCAATAAATGCCACAATCATACTTGCCTCAGGAGCTGCCTCGGACACATGTGATTCACGACAATCGAACTATGACCATCACCATATTTGATGAATCAATGGCATATGATGTATCAATATACTATGTCATGAGATCAATTTCAGGATTGAGACCGACAAATATATCAAATTGATATACAAATACATAGGATCGAGGGTTCTGATCTATTGCCCATGGAGTCCCATCATTCTTTTTCATGGTAGAACCAAATATATCTATCGATCGATTACTTGATTCATTTGAATATTAAAGTTTAAGTTGTTTAACAAATAATCTAATAATTTAAATCATTTCTTTATAGATAATTCAGCATCATGGAAGAACGATCCAAAACGTACCACAAAGATACTCGTTAAAGCCCGAAAAAAATATGTGACACTAATCATTCCTAATTTAGATTATTTTTGCTAAAATGATACTAAATTTATATTTATTTTCTACTTAAAAACCCTAATCTAACTTTTTTTTTCTATTTTTTAGAAAAGTTTGGAAATATTTTCGGCCATTTTTTCATGCCGTCGATAAGCCTCGTTGTACCGGCACATGACACTTTGGTACGGAGTGGTATGTACCATTGGCCAATCAGTATATCGGTATAGACCAATAAGGCGAACCTTAGACCAAGGTTCTCAATTTCGATACCAAGCAGTACGTACCAGTTCGAGAGGATACCGATACGTGGATTGTCCTCTACCGGACGGTACCATTGTTTTGATCGGTACCGAGGTGTACCAACCGGTATTGCCTCGGATTTCGACCGTTACCGAGGTATACCGCTCGGTACGCTTTGACGTGGTAGGTGAATGTATTTTTAAGGTTTTAGGGTGTACCATCAGTACGCCCTAGTGTACCGACAATATATATCGGTACGTACTGTATCGAGCAGAGCTCGATATGCCGATACAAACCAATATTCGAAACCTTGCCTTAGACACAATTGTTGGTTTTCTTCAATCCAGTTTTATGTATATAAGTCTTGAGATAATTGACTTTGTAGTTATTGTATTTATAACAATAAAGTAACAGGTTCCAACTATTTGGGGTTGTCTACATCGGTCTTTGATGAATTATAATGGGTTCCTGTGGGGCAAAGACACCTGAGAGGTAAAATTCTCTTGAGATGGGACATCCCGTGGAACAAAGAGCTAGGTTACAATGCTTTTGCACCGACTTTCACTGTTTTCTTCCACACGTTACTTGTCATGTATTCTTCTGGGACAAAGACTCAAATGTCGGTTCAATGTGATGCCTTACATTTTCAAAATCATATCAATTGAACTGAATGAAGTGGTTTTGAACCCTTTTTGTCTTATAGTGTCACTGTATTGTGTTACAATATTTGGAGGGTGTAACAGTGTTAATGCATAGTGTTAATAGTGTTTTTCCATGAAAAATGAATACAAGTTGTCCAAATGGGTTAAAGGTGGGGATTTGAACTAAATAGGTGGGTTACACCATTATTGCAAGGAGTTACCATATTTTCATCAGTAACAAACACTGTGACTGAGTTATCGTACCTATTTTGAATGTTGTTCTTTCACAACAAATCAAAACTATTCTTACCAGAGGGGATTGCAACTGAAAGATCCGAGTCATAGTGATTTTGCACTAAGTAACAATGTTTTCATCAATAACAAAAAAAAAAAAAAAACTATAACTCAATGTGAAAACATCATAACCGGGTTATCACGCCCACTTTGAATATTATTCTTCCGCAACAAACCAAAACAGGTGTTTGAATGAACTGTCATACCACCCAATATGGTACGAAACATATGATCAATCTGCCCCATTTTGGGTGGCACACAATAAGTTATGCCTCTTGTACCGATCAAAACTCAACTGTTATCAATGGTTGGATTTCAAACATACTGGTCACCTCTCCCATCAAACCAGGTCCCAATGGCCAAATTTACCATGGGCCCTGTTTTGACCCGTTAAATCCTCCTCCCTTCCCCCTCTTTTACTCTCTCATTCTCACTCTTTCTCATACTCTAACATGTTTAAACTTTCGAATTGGAGATTAGTAGAAATCAACCTCTTGATTTGGATAAAAGAGGGATTGGAACTTGGAAACCGATGGAATTTTTCTCCAATTAAAGGTATTTAACTCTTATCATTTCATATAATTAGAGCTTATTAATGCATATTTAGGAAGATTAAGTAATGATTAAGGCCAGTACAGCCACTTAATTTAAGAATATTATCTAATGCATATAATTATATACACTTTATTCTTATTTAAATATAATTTGTCTACTAATAAATTAGGTTTAAAAATCCTGAGAACATAACATTTTCAAGGAATAGCTACAAGCCTACAACCACATACAGTAAACAAGATTTCATTAAATGGATTTGGTGATAGTTTCTATCAACCAAATGTTATAAACTATATTAAGCATTGGCCAAGGCTACAAGTGATTATAAACATAACTTGGCTACTAAAGAAGTTTGTAAGCAACACAGGAAGAGAAATACATAAACAAGGCATTCAATAAAGGATAGAGATGAACCTGGTGAATATATGGCTCCATCTGATGCAGCAATTCATATCCCTGAACAGATGATCAGTAATTATATGTGCAAGGCCAGTCCAACAAAAATACAATAACATGTTAAACTGCAACATCGAGTTTACTTGTTTGAAATAACGAAGATGGGCATCCATTGTTCCACTAACAGCTTCCAAAAACTCGAATCTCTTTTTAGCCTCAATG
The DNA here is from genome assembly GCA_001649415.1 of Musa itinerans. Classification (NCBI taxonomy): domain Eukaryota; kingdom Viridiplantae; phylum Streptophyta; class Magnoliopsida; order Zingiberales; family Musaceae; genus Musa; species Musa itinerans. The sequence goes on along the minus strand of LVTN01000220.1, from coordinate 210,599 downwards.
TTAGAAAGAGCAGTAACCTGCTTACAGGGATGATCTCATCTTAGAAAAAGATGTAAACATAACATAGTTAAGTACATGGAAAAGATGTGTGAATGAGTTGACTAGGAAAAATATAGGGATGCTTTTACCAGATTAAAACGGGTCTGCTCAAATGAAGATCTTGCACTATGGAGCTCCTGCAATACATATCTCATATAAAGAAGTTAGTTTTAAATTCTAATATCAGGCACTACAAATAAAGATATGATAAAAAAATAAACCACTTTACTAACAAATCATTTTAAGAGAAAGGTATTCGTTTTTACATCCTCCAAGACAGTGACTATGTCTGCCTTTGTGCCTTTCTTTAACGAAAGATACTTCTCACGGGCCTGCAATACATGTTGTAAGAGTGAAAACTTACAGCAATTAATGGTGTGAAAAATATATTAATTATTCTAGAAACGAAAAGCAATATTTAATTGCTCTACTGCAACATAGTTTTCTAAGGAAACCGGCAAAAGAATTCCAACAAGAAAAATCGCTTTGTAATAAAAATCCAAAAACATGTGAGTACAGAAAATGATCAAGATTAAGATTAGCTTTTATAAACTACTAAGAATGGTGCTCACAGTAGCAATATATATAATGAACTCTTCACACAAAAAACTTAACATCACACAAATTTAGATCATCTGTCAACGAGTTAAAAAAGGTGTATGCATGACAAAATCTGTTCTTCACAACTTATAAATACTGTGTCAATTTCAGGTCCAGAGGGAGCTAGTTTGTATCCATCTGGTGGCCAGGTATAACTCCAACAGGGTGAGATCTGTTAAAAAATGGACCTTCAGGAAAGAAAATTAAAGAGAATCTTAAAAGGAGACCAATCCTAAGGCTCGAGATTATTGGATTCTAAAATTCACCTTCACAACAATGTCTTAAATTACAATAACCTGTTTGTAGAGTAAAATAATTGATCATTGCATTGACAAGCTATGAAAAGCATTAGTGTAACCAACCATTGGCATAGGTATGGTCCTAGTACTTTTTATCCTTTCTTTCTAGAAGAATTTATGTATCTATAAGACAACTTAATGCCCCTACTACTTTCTTGCAGACCCAGAAATCAGCCAAAACTCCTGTCAGACTAACACTAAAGGTTTAAGCACAGAAACTAATTGCTACAATATAACTGCATTCTGTAACTTGCTGGGATGAGTCATCAAAAATAATATTGTTAGATTTCCACTTGCCAGTTCCAGTTGACATATTGTGAACATCATCACATGAAACAAGTTTATTTAGTTCAATTAAAGGGTAATAACTCAGAAAAATAAGACTGCATTAACATATGTTCCTGACACAGTAAGCACACTTAGATGTAAGGACAGTTCTATAACATAACTTGTTTTGGCTCAAAATAATAATCAGTGTGAAAAATGAGCACTTGACAAAATGCAGTACCAGTACACAATATTACAATCCCAAATGCAAACCTGGTCATACAGAAGGCTAGCTTTGTCAAAATGCTTGCGGGTATCCTGCATCAAGGTGATATTCCAAGTAAAAAATATTAGTTAAAACTTAAAACAATCACCAAAATATTTATGACTCATAAAAAGGCAGCAGGTAACAACTCTACCTTGACCTCATGCAAATCTATTTCTACAAATTGCAACAGTCTGTCATTTAAGATGTGCTCAACCTGGATAAAGAAAGATCAATAAAATCAGCAACAAATATATGATGTCTGGAATAGGCAAGAGAATGTAAAGCAAAGACTGGAGATAAGCAAGTACTAGGTGAAGATAAATGTGAAAATTTAGATATGGGTCATAGATGGAGAAATGTTAAAAAACAAATATCCTTTTAAATTAGGTCAATTCTCAAGTTGTCTAGATCAACTCAGATGTCTCATGAGTTGTCTCAAGTCCATCAAGTTTGCTCATCTTAAAAGAGACAGCCCCCCAGTGTGCGATAAAGCGTTGCTTGCTTCATACACTGGTGATTCACAGCCCTAGCTCCAGTCACCATCCACGTCTCTGACCGCCTCATTCTGTGAGCAAGTACATCCTCTCCTATTTTGCCTCTTTTCTTCCTCTCCTCCCATTTCTGTTAAGTCCATCCTCTCTGTCCCTATTGTCATTGCCCTGCCCTCCCACTTTCCTCTTCTCTCCACTATCTCCTCACTCCTCCTCTACCTCTTCTATCCTATCTCCTCCCTTCTCTCCATGATCAATCCATACTCCCTTTTCATTTCCCTCTTTGTTTCTCTCATCCTTTCTTTCTGAAGCCAACAACTGCCTCCTCCCATCCTTTCACACTCATTGCCCTACCCTCCCTGTTCCCTCTTGTCTCTTCTATGCCCTTTTCCTCCCCTTTTCTTTCTTCCTCACTCCAATATCTAAAATGAACCTAATATCTAAACTGAAAGTGATTTATGCTGAATTGTGCACTAAGATCAAACATTTAATTACTCTCAACTATTAACTCATATTTCTTATGCTAAATGCACCAATAATAGTTCGCTTTACATCTTGGGCATGAACTCTAATTTCAGATTTGAGTGTTTTCATTTCACAAACAGCTCAATTATTTGCAGTAATCACTTGTCAAACACCTACAATAATGCATTGTCCGAAAAGAACAAGAGAATAATTCATGGTTTATATTTTTTAAATGTTTCTTGACATTGGGGCCTGTATTGTTAATCTTCAGAAAATGATGTCGACAGTTGTTGCTTGCCAAATATCAAATTACTTGTGATGTTTTGATCCTTGCAAATTGATTGGATTGGTGCCCATTTTAAATAATACTAGGTTACATAAATGAAAAATATTTATGGTACTTGAAAACTACTTTTGACTAGGTTGTAGATATTATGATCCTATCATCTGAGTTTATGGTTGTAGATGTTACAATCCCATCATCTGAGTTTATGGACTATCTACACTTTCTAGGTAGCAAAGCGAGTTTGACAACCTTGGATTAATTGATTTTGAGATGACAGAAAACAAAGCAGTAAGCACTTTGTCCAGCCATGAACAAACATTTTCCTACGTAAAAGAATATATCTAGAATCTAGGAAATATGTTTACAAGTTTGCTTACAAAAGGTAGCTACATATCCCCATCAAAAAAACTATGTTACATATCAAATTCTCCTTATAATTTGAGCTGAATAATAACAAAGCCAAAACACAATCTGATAGTAAGCATTTCAATGAATTTTATCTTATTTGCAACATTTTGATTTTCTGTTCTTATTAAAGACCTTTTTTTCTTATCTATCAAGTAGAAATTTCAGTATGCCAGTCTTTCAGTTGACAGTATTGCAAGAAACATGGTTTCCATTCTTTTAACACTGGGTTTTTGTATGACTCCTAGCACAAAAAGAAATGAAAAGTATATTAGATCTTCGGGCCATGTATTGAGTTGTGATAGCTCAAGATATGACAAGAATTTGAACTTATCAAGAATTTAACCAGTTCAATCTAAATGCAGAAATTGTTTTCTTCAATCTGGTGGAAGGTGGAAGTCCAATAGTAGTTCAAATAATATTATGAGAACTTAGCAATAATCAACAGACCATAAACAAATTTGGATGCTTGCACAAGAAGAGTTCAGGCATTTTACCTGGGAACGTAGAACTTCTTTGTAGGTTCCTATTTCTCTCAAAGCAATTGTAAATTTGGTCATGACAGGTCCTACAAGTAATATAGTTTACAGGTAAACAAGGAGGTATCTTATTCCCTACTTGTGTGGTAATCATACAAAATCTCTAGATAATTAAATCATAAAAATGATGTTAAACCTGACAGTGAAATGCAAATACAAAACTAACCTCCAAAAGCAACACTGATTGGGTCATTATGCCCTCCTCCAAAAGTTTCTAGGGAGCTTGCAAAAGCTATATCTCCATCATATGCTTCTCCAAGTCCTTCTCTGCAAGGAAAAAGGAAGGATGAAAGGAATATAAAAATGAAAGTGCCAAGCAAACTAACACTGTCATCAAAAAAGTGAAACAAGGAGCATGAAGAACCATAAATCTGTTTGCATTCTGCACTGAAGGGTAAGCTTGCATGTTCTAATACTAGCTATCATCTTTTCAGGCATTGTCTTATTTGCTTGGAAGGTCCTTGCACAAAGAATAAGTGAGCAACAAGGTATAAGGGTACAATCAATATCATTGAGATTTGATGATCCAATGGGATGGTGAACCCCAAGAATCCAGCAGTTTTTGGTATGTCATTTACACAACTGCCAATTCATGCCTTATGCAGTATGCACTTGTCCGTTCATACTAAGTGAAAAGCATCCATGTATTTCATCTTCATTTTCTGCACAATCTTTAAAGTTTTATATGACATAGATAGCCATTAGAATCAATAGGTGGCTACTATTTAAACTCAGACTATTGTTCTGCAGAAACAGACTGCAACACTTGGTCCATGTATTACTCCATTAAACCCAAAAAATATGTCCAGGTATACAAATCTTACAGAAAAAATAAATAAATGCAATTCAACATTCTATAATCATCTTATAAATCAAAAAGGGACATCCCAAGTCATTATTTGGGAGTATCTTAAACTTATAAAAGAAAAGGTCAATTGTCTGCTAAGTTGAATATCTCTGTGTTTGTTTTCTACAATGAAAAAAATTCTAGGTTAGATTGGGCAGAATTAAACATAAAGATGCTAATACAACATAAGATCCAAGGTTTCAATCTCCACCGGTTCAGCACAGTTTGGCCAACATTTATGGTTGACTGGTGATCGGGATGCAGACTACTTATAACCGGATGGTCCGGCCTGGTCCACTAAAAAGTTATTTTTTTCTTTTAAGAATTAAAGAGTCAAACAGTCACATTGATCTAGGGGTCACGAGGAGACGACTGACTCCTTGCAAGTTTCTTCTCTACCACTGCTGCCCACCTGCCCGCTACCCTGCTGCCTCTGCCCGATTTAGTACATCTCCTCCACCTACTCTTTATCTCCTCCTCATCTTCCTCTTTGACTTCCTTCTTCCTCTCCCCTCTCTCAACCCAATTACTATGATACAACAGTATATTCCAGTGTACCATGTGTCGATATCTCAGAACAGACCAGACTTCTATCAGGCTTACCATTATCCAAATTGAGGAACAAAAACTTAATTTTGCAAATCCATAAAATTTCCATCGTCTCTAGAACTATCATAACACAACTCTAATAAGTAGCTACATTAATCAATACTATATTCAAAGGGCTTCTACACACTAAATTGATTCTAGTTGGGATTTTTTAGGCCTTCTATGTACTTATAAAAGTAAGAGCGAAAACACAAGTATATTTATAATCCAAGAAAGACTAGGATTACATCGAAGCAAGAGCCCCAGTTGAGGCTCAGTCAGGTCTTAACTTGGGTCCTAGCTCATATACAGACTCGTGAAAGGTATCTTACAATCTTGGAGATTTAAGTCACGCCAGTGCCACAGATCCACTTCTTTGTTAAAATGGACCCCAATAGATCTTTAAGATTGAGGGGAGGAAGATGTCATATATTGTAACTTACAAAGTGAATAATAAATATTTAATCTACTCTTGAAGATAACAATTGCAACTGCTCATTGATTTGGCCAAGCTCTGATTTGTTGGACCACGTAGGAAATTGGTGGTTACATTGTTTGGCAGCAGATTTAATAAACAACAGTAACGAAGTCATAGTGTTCCAACTATTTGGGGTCAACTAGGCAGCAAATCTAATAAATATGTTGTAACTCATACTTTTATATCAATCTTTTTAATATTTTTTTTCTTCTTTCCATCCCTTGTCTCCTCTTCTCCTTCTTCCTCATGTGTCAACATTGCTATTTATTTTAATTTCTTACCACAAGCTACAAGTCCGTCATCCCTTAGCTTGCTCTATACTCAGGTCATAATCATGTCAACATGGCATCAATATGGTTCATGTAGACAATATTATCCTAGTGGAAAACCAATCCTGGCACCAACTAATTGCTTGACCTTGTGTGTTGTAGTTAACAAAAAAAGAATATTGAGAAAAACAGTAAGGAGCAAATGCTTCTCTTGTGCCAAAAAAACATGTAGATGCTCTGTCTGAAGCAGATGAGATACATCATTTTTGAACTTCGAAGCATTTATAAAGTCACACAAGTTCAAAGGAATGTTCATAACAGGCAATAAAATTTGATTCCATATAGGAATGAACTTTAATTAATAATATGGTAGTCTAAAGTAGATTGCACCAAGATCTAAGCATAAGACAGCATCTTTTCAACCAATCTATAGACTGATTTAGAAGTGTAATTGGACATGTGTTTGAGACAAGGGATGCAAGTCTCCTAAAAACTAAAAAGTCAAAGTATTATACTTTCAAAGATGGTAGGAAGAAACACAAAATACAAGGTGGAAAGGGACTAAAGTCAAACCTGGACAATCAAGACAGGATGAGAACGAAGAAATTAGTAAGTATATGAACTTATTGTAGGCCATTTAATGTGGTGACTTCACTTGAAGAGTGAATCTGAGCACTGAATGTCTAACAAGGCCTGATCAGAAAAGCTCAAGCATTTGATAAAAAATTTGGGCTAATCAAGAGAATATAAAAATTCAGAATATAATGAATGTAGGTCCAAATGGAAATATAAGATAAGGTTCATTCAATTAGCCATAAAACATGAGAAAAAATGTTCCTCAGATTTATGATCATGTTAACTTGTAATTCATGCTAATGAGTTACAAAAGGAGTACTAAATAACTTTGGTTTATCTAAACCCATAACATCCTGTGAACAAGTGATTCTTCACTTTATTGTCCTGTCTGTAATTATATAACCTTACAGTCCCCAATAGAGGAAATCTACGTTTTAGCTTATTTTTCACACAATATTGAAAATTATTAAAAAAATCTTTTGCTAAAGCCTACGATTGCATAATGGAATATATCAGCTCTAAGATTCATTTGATCTTAAGCATATATTTGAACTTGTGTTAGCAAATAATGGAATAATTGTTTATACTAGCACAACTTGATGATTGAATAGACCAAATTAGTTCACATCTACACTTGCTTACTAGCTCGATGAAACCATAGTGCAAATCTATTTATTAAAGCAAACTTCACAGCAGTAGAGTATTTAAAAGATTTTCCTTTTGCATTAGTAAGTCAGCCAATCTCCAACACGAGTTCAAGAAATTTTGAGAAAAGTAAAATTGAAGTTTTGCCCAAAGAGAAACTTTGCACGTCATAAAATCCTGATCAGTATCATGCAGAATCTGCTAAATCTGTATACCCACTTTATCATGTGATCTCATCCCAAAAGAGAGTATTTGAATTAGTAAATATGTTGAAACTGACATAAATATTTACATACGTGTACTTGTGACAGCCTTTATAAAACTTTAGACACCTGTCTCTTAATGATTCTGCACTTTCTTCAAGTGATTGAATCTGTTTATCACAAGAGAAAATTGATTACTAATATGAAAAAGAAAGAAAAATCAATGAAGAAAAGAAATAATAGCTTTTCTTTTTCCTATTGACAACAATAAGACATGGACATTACAAAAGCTAGTAATTTGTATTGTGTAGCGACTACAGCATTAAAATTGTATTTCCAACAAATTTCCTCTATCTCTTTAACTAATTTATCTACAATGATGAAGCTAGCACAGATGCCTAAAAACAAGATGAACACTGAAATATTAATCAGGTTCAATTACAGCAGTTACCTTCAATATTCACTATTACATATATCAAGATAACTAAAGCAAGAATCTAATTTTCACTAAACAACTGTGACAATGATGTGCCAGCACAATGCAACACAGGTTTCATAATAGACACAGACAGTGGGTCAAAAAATTGCTAAAGGGTCGTTCAATACATCCACCATATTGTCACCTACTATTGGTAACGAAGGTGTTCAATATAATATCCATGCTTTTCAATTTCATTCATGCCTTGGGCAGCATATAAGGGGCTTGTATAGTAGCCCCATTTTGGTTGGGTTTTGTGACCCTTTTTGACTTGTAAGTGTAGCTTGTGTACGGTCATCACGCGAAGGCAAAACTATCCAAAATGGAACCTCCAATCTGCAAGTTGCAGGGATTTCCATAAGCAAAGTGAGGCCAAAAACATAAATCATCTTAGACCCCTGGAACCCCTAGGTGGCACATGACTCGATAGGGCTCCAGAGTAGTGTCTAGCACCAGACAATCGCTTGGTTCTACAGTGGTGTTGTAGGGGTACTTGTGCGCATGGACTTGCATGCAACGGACCGCCTTAGACCCTTTGTCACACAACCGTTTAGAACTTCCAAAATACATCTTTGAATTTTGTGGTGTCTACCAAGTGTTTATTTTAATGCCTACTTGTGGGATCCCAATTTATGATTCAATGGAGCAACCACGATAGTTTGCCCATGTGTTTGTTTGTTTGTTTTCTACCCCATTGTCCCTTTTGCATGCCCTTAGGAACCATGTGAGGTTGCAGGGAGGTTAATCCTTTACGGATGGACACACAAGGGCATCGCACGACTTAGGTAAAATCAATTAAGTCTAAGTCCATGACAAATGGTATCAGAGCGGGACAAGCACACTAAAAAACACTTGGCATACAACATGGGAACCTAGTGGGGCTGCATGGAGGGTAATTTGCACATATGACTAATTGGGGAAACGGACATAGAGATGTAGGAAAAGGAGTCACTTAATAGAGAAGGCATTCGATATTGCCATTAAGAGGAATGGCTAACCCTTCATGAGAGACACCACAATGTTACGGACTTAGATGGTTTTGCCTAAGTCGTGTGGCACTCTTGTGTATCCGTCCACAAAAGGTCAACCTCCCCGAAACCACTTATGGTCCTTTAAGGACCTGTAAAAGAGAAGATGGGTTAGAGGAAACATTTAACTCGGGATCCCACAATTACCCATTTTAACAAACACATGATAGACAATGCAAATTACAAACATCGACTTTGCAAGCTCTGAATGGTCGCACAACAAAAGGCCCAAGATGATCCACCGCGACCAAAAGCCCCTACAAGTGCTCGCATGACATTACTGTGAAACAAGGCAACGAACCATCCTTATACACTACCTCAAAGGCCCATCCAACCATGTACCACCCGGGTAGCTCTTGGGTGTTATGCTGGCTAACACTCTACACCAGTCTATGGAGCTAGAAAACCCCCAAAATGACTGCCTAAATGGCTTGTTTCTGGACAGTTATGCCTTTGCATTATAACTGCACATAACCTGCATTTACAAGCCTGAAATGGACACAAAAGCTAACCAAAATAGGACTGACAAGCCTACTGCAAGCCCTCTACATACTGTGCAAAGCATGAACAAAACCGAAGGACATGAACATACACAAACATTACATCGAACACCCTGTTTACAAGTTTGTTCGTGAGATTCTCCTCCATTGATTCCTTTGACGTCCATACCGAAGCCTTTGCGGACGCTGCATCTCCTCACCTTTGCTGAATCAATCTTCTAGTACAGTTGCAACACGCCTCTTGGCTCCCAACTACTTTTAGCCATAATTGTTGATTAGTTGAATTTTGATCTACACACTGCTTCATCTCGCCAATGACTCTAGCTCTATTGTGGGGTCAATCGAGTTGTGATGATCTTTGTTGGTTCCTGTGCACCCTTCGGATGAAAAGACCTTCCTTGTTGTGTGCTAGTCTCAAACGTCCCGTGCCGCTTGAACTGATTGGATACATATTGGAGCTTTAACAAACATTGCCTCACTGACTCTAAAGTTTTTGAGGTCTTTCCTCTACAAAATTTGCCCATCGATTCCTCTTATACTTAGTTGTCGCCTTCAATTAGGTTGAGTTAGCTACTGTGATTCGCCTCTTCATTGTCATCGAACTTTTAGAATAAAGAAGTTTTGCCTAAAAAGAATAAAATTTCATCCCGACTTGAAACAAGTATCTAATAATTTTGATCGCCTCTGGGATTGTACCATATTTTCCATCATTTCTACCACCTACTCTGAGTAGAAAAGGTACAACACCGCGTACTGCCTACTTTGTTCCTTTGTTGAGCACTCCTGCATTGACCCGAAATCCCCCATTTCGACTATTTTAATGAGAAGCCCATTGATACCAGTCTTACAAAGTTCTCTGGCCTTTGTCTTCCAGCCTTATCTCGGTATTTGGAGTTTACCTCTACATTCCCTACCTCCTCGACCTCTTCTCAGAACAATGCGCTCTCCCTCAATGAGAGTAAAGGATCGATGACTCCATAGAAGTCCTGCCTCTGTGGTACCATAGCGCTGCCATGCCCATAGCCCTACTATCCGTCACTTCGCATCTGCATCCCTTTCTTTGCGATCGGTAGATCCGCCTTTACTCGCATCTGCATCCCTTTCTTTGCGATCGGTAAATCCGCTTTTACGGCACTATGACACTCCTTCGAGTCCACCTCCATTCCAACCAACACTTAGTTTTGGATGACTAAGTCCCTCTGGACTCATCGTCGCTTCCTCGCCCCTTTCGACCACTTGCTTCAACACCTCTGTATTCTCCAAGATTTCGCTTAGTCGATGGAAAGACAGACTGCAACTCTCATGCGTGGCCTCTACCATCACGTTGCAGGGCTCACACCGATTCTATTCTCTTTTGTGTCCTTGGTAGCAACGTTCACTCACTTGGCGTTATCCTCTAACTTATCGAACTCCCTTAAGCAAATATGAGCTCTGGAACAACCTAACTCTCCAACCGCTCCAATCATACCTCTATATAGTCGAATCTTCCTCATGAGACTCACTGGTACTTATACTCAGAATTCTTCCTTGATGGTACACAACCCTCATATGCTGATATGACCAAGACCTTTATCTGATACAAAGTTCAATGTATGCACGGAAGACCTGCCTTTGCGGTACCATAGCATTTACTCCTTGAATCCATAGCCTTTATTATCATCATATTGTTCACCAAAGTGAGGCTCCTAGTAGCACCCGATCATACCTTCGTATAATTAAGTCCCTCACGGGACTTCTCCAATGTGTGTTATATTGTCTCAAATTATTCCACCACGATTTACTGGACCATGTCGCCTCCTGGTGATATTTCCATTACATTCTGCTCTTTGTAGGATAAACTCGATCTCTCTATGTGTGGTCTCTGCCAACACATCGCAGGGCCTTCGCCACTTCCAACTGTATTCGTTCCTTTGGCAATCGACCTTTGTCCACCCGTTGTCATGTCACACACGAACGAAGCGCAGCTCTAAGACAGTCTGTTGCCTAGCAGCCGTCGAAGTCCATCGACTTTGCTAAAATTTATGAGTCATTGTATAGATCCTGGGCCTTTGCCCCTAGCATAATCTCTGTTGTGCACCGCTTCCTTCATGACAACTTGAATGGCAGCACTATGACATATTCTTCAAGAGTACCCGCCTCCGCATCACTTTAGTTCCTCTGTCAAATGCTTTGTTAAGATAACATGCATGTGCCTCAAAGCTCCCTTCGACTTTGGCACCATGCAAGATGAGTTCGCTCCATCAAAACGAGAGATTCATGAAACGACATGATCTCACTCTTGCCTCTACAAGAGTTCATATCCTTGACCTTTATCCAAGGAAAGCTTCGTGCCTCCGCTCCATGTTCTGTCTTCTATGTCGACTCCCTTTATGTGTCTTAGGCACTTCACTAAGTTCCACCCAAGTTGCTCTGCTCCTCGGTTTGCAATTAATTGATGATGGCCCTCGTGCCCACTATTCCACGAGTCAACCTTCTATTGAGCCCGATCTACACATCAACTTTAAGTGTGCCTTCGTTTGGTGTTGTCTTGGGTTGCTCCCCCACTTAATCTTGTAATGCGTCCACCAATGCATTACCTCGTGCAAGATCATGTGATGACTCCTTGCTGCTCGCTCGGTCCATTAAGCTTGGTGGAGCTATTGCCTTGAGGTACCCCTTCTCAACATGTGCAATATGTTGCACATGATTCTCCCTCTGAAGAACCGAGACTTATCTCTCCTAGATATCTATCTCATTGGAACAACTTTTCTCTTCGCATCCTTCCCTCTGGAAGTTTCAGAGAGCACTATCCCCTTGGACTACTCTGCCTTGCTGAATAAATTGTATACTATTCCATCCCTCCAAACGCACTTGCTAGATTACGACTCTTCGCCAATACAGCCCCCGCTGCACCCCTCAAGGCATAGCAACATGTTGAACTTACTGCACACTTCAACTTCCCACGGACATATCCTTCCTATGTCAGAGAGAAAGTTTCAGTGCTCCATGGCTTCGAGTTTCAGTCGTATTGGGATGGCCACGGATAGTCCATCGCCCGCATACAAACCCTTTCATAAGTATCGAATTCTTCAAGTTAGCAATTCCCCTCACCTCTATGAGCTTTGTACTCTTTCAGTTGCCGAGCAACCCATCCCTCCTCGCATGATCTAATCTTTTGCCAAGCGCCTTACTTGCCTTGAGCACCGTCAAGTTTGGTTGTCAACATCACGCCATAGCTCGAATTCAGTCATCCCAACCTTTATGCGTTATGCATTCTTCCCAACTCACTTGTTCTCATGGTGCCTCTCGCGCAAAAGGTTGGTCATTCTTCTGAATGTCAATCTTAAACGCCCGCTACTCTGAACGACTCCTTTCCTTACATTTCAAAGCTTGTTTCTCTTAAACAATCGCACGTGCTGATTGCCCTCAACGCAACCTCGCTAGGTCCCCCTCGTTTGCATGTCACGTGTTTCTAAGTGTGCTTGTTCCGCTCTGATACCATCTGCCATGGACTTAACTGGTTTTGCCTAAGTTGCGCAGCACACTTGCGTGTCCGTCCGCAAGGGGTCAGCCTCCCCAAAACATCTTATGATCCCTTAAGGACCTGCAAAAGAGAAGATGGGTTAAAGGAAGTATTTAACTCAAGATCTCACAAGCAACCATTTCAATAAACACTTGATAGGCATTGCAAATTCAAACATAGACTTCGTAAGTTCTAAAGGATTGCATGACAAAGGGTCTAAAGTGATCTGTCGTTGCCAAAAGTCCCAGAAGTGCCCACATGACACTGTTGTGAAAAAAGACAACGAACTAACCCTAGACACTATCCCAAAAGCCCATCCAGCCATGTGCCACCCGGGTAGCACCTAGGTACTGTACTGGCTAACACTCTGCAAAGCTAGAAAACCATCAAAATAAGTGCCTGGATAGCTTGTTTCTAGGCAGTTTTGCCTCTACACAATGACTGCACACAACCTGCTTTTACAAGCTTGAAACGACCACAAAAGCCAACCAAAATGGGGTTGGTAAGCCTACTACAAGCCCTCTACATGCTGTGCAAAGCATGAACAAAACCGAAAAACACGAACATATACAAGCATTACATCGAACATCGTGTTTATAAATTCATCCGTGACAACAAAGACAAGCAAGCTTAAGAAGAATGCATAGCGCACAAATGTTGGATGGTTGAGTTCGAGCTACGGCTCAACGTCATCAACCTAACTTGATGGTACTCAAGGCAGGCAAAAGCACTGAGCAAAGGATGAGAACATGCTTATAAGCATAGTTATGTGTAATCATCGCATTGAGGTAAAACTATCCAAAAATGAAGCTTCTAGCCTACAACTTGTACGGATTTCCATAAGCAGAGATGGCTAAGAAAATGTAAGCCATCTCAAACCCCTATAACCCCTAAGTAGCACATGGTTGGATGGGGCTCTAGGTTGCTTCTAGAGATAGTCCATTGCTTGGTTCCATAGTGATGCCCCAAGGACACTAGTACATGGGGACTTGCATGCAACATATTGCCTTGGACCCTTTATCGTGTGACCATTCAAAGCTTACAAAGTCCATATTTGTACTTTGCAATGTCTACAAATGTTTGGTTTAATGTTTGCTTATGCGATCTCGAGTTTAAGTTTATATGGAACAACGACGATAATTTTCTAAGTGATTTTTTGCTTTCTAACCCGTTTTCTCTTTTGCAGTTGCTTAGGGACCCTGCAAGGTTGTCGGGAGGCTAACCCTTTGTGAAAGGATACGCAAGTGTGCCGCACAATTAGACAAATCAGCTAAGTCCGAGACAATATGGCATATCGTTGTGTCAATGCAACACTACAATAACGCTGCAAAAACGAAAAACTCTGACATTCCCTACTCAAATACAAGAACTGAAGTACTGTTTTGGATAGTTTTCCGTGCACCACAATAGGATAACTGCCAAAGGCAAGCTTCTCGATGTAGCAATATCAAGATACAAGGAGCAGTGACTACATACTTCCATGGCTCATCTGAAAAATACTGCAGTATAAAAATGGATGATGTTCCAGATATACAAGGATGTCAAAGAACCAGAGAAAAGACAGAAATCTTTTCTCTTACTTTTTCATATCTCTGAAAGTAAAAAATGAGCTACACAAATTTATGTTGCAAGAGGAACAGGCATTATGAAAATATTTTGGTAGAGGTGAGCAACTATAGAGTGTAACTCCATTACATAGGACAGGAAAGCTGCAACCAAGGTTAGGTAGAGCCAGTTGGAATAACTAAGTACAGCCATTCTGTATGGATAGGTAAAACTTTCAGTATTGAACTAAAAAGTTTATGCAAATTGAATAGAATTAACATGAAGCCTGAAACTTAAAGTGAACACTTTAACTTGTCAGTCTCTTTCAATGTCAACCTACTCAAGAATCACCATTGTCATGTGGAGCTCTTGGTATAAACCATTGCAAAACTGAAGTGTATATAATATATGCAACATACAAATATGATAATCCAACATTCATCGTAATTATAAGTACCCTCAAAAAGAGGAAAGTATAGTAAGAAAAAGATAGTTGAAGTCAGTGGAATCTAACTCTTTCACAAATAAATACAAGTGTCTCTTTGACAAGTTAAGAAACATTTTGGAAACTACCGAACAGAGAGTTAGCACAATCAGCTGAAAATTCATAATGAGGTTCTTCTGTAGTGTTACCTAACTGAATTATTAATTAAAACAATCAATTTATGGACTCCAACGCAGCAGCCTTTTTGAAAAACAACCTTTGAAAAATAGCGACCAAACAAAAGTCACAAACATTGGATAGCTTCTAAAGTTATACTCCATCAGGCTTTCGTTGAGAAAATTATTTAGGAGATCTTTGTCATCTAGTCAAAAGGAATTTATTTCTCTTGTTCAAGCTTAATAGAGGAAGACTAAACAAAGTTCTCAATGAATAAAAGTGGCAAACACTCTGTCTTGCTCAGAAAAACCCTATCTTATTTCTCTTTCCCCGCTTCAATACCAATAAACTCCAATTATCAGTGAAACAAACCGGCTCTAAGATGGATGCCAATAAACTTTTAAATTCTGTTAAACAACGTAACCCCATTTGCGGTACGTCGCTTTGGAGAACAACCTTTTCAACATCCAAATGCACGAAAAACCACAATCGCAATACAGCAGTACGAATGAAGATAGAATTAGCTCAGAGGGCCTCTCACCTGCTCCCGAAACATAGGAGAATCGTCAAGCTTGGCGAAGTACATGGTGAAGCGGCAACCTTCCCCTCCCTCCAACAGACAATCCTCATCAACGCACACTCCTATCCCCGGCTCAACCTACGGACACTCGGGTTGGCTCACAGGACACAGGACACAGGACCGAGCGAGATCGCACGCCCACCACAGAAGTCCAGCACCGGCGGATCCAAAACCCTTTTTTTCTCCTAAATGCACTCAATGATCACAGCCCAGATCATCTCCAGAGACATTTCTCCGGCAAATCCACCGGTATCGACGTTCCCCTAATCCAAAAGGCGAGCTCTTTAGCGCCAAGGTCTCAGACCACAAGAGTTCGAACAGAATGGAGAAGATTAGGGAAAGCAAACAGCGATCAGAGAGAGGAAACAGCGTCGATCAAAGGGATTCGTGGAGGAATCGCAGAGAAGAGAACGGAGGGAAAGAAGAGGGGGAGGAGCGAGGAGCTAAAGAAAAAGGAAGAGAGGAAAAAAAGAAGGTAAAAAAGTGGGCTTCTTTTCTTTTCTTTCCTTTCTTTCGTGTGGGATTAAACTATTGACCGCATTTGACGGGGGAGTTAAAAGGGGGCGATGCGGAAGATTTAGGGGGTAACTATTTGTGGGAGTCCGATACGGTCACCTCCCGTTCGGCATAATGGACGGATTACACCGCTGTCATTTCATTTCAAAGTTTTGAAATAACATATTTGCCTCTATCAATTTTAATATGACACATATATATATATAGAGATATATATATATTATCCTTACAAATATTTAAACATTATTTGATCATAGTTACCAATGAGCTAAAAAATATATTAAACACTTTAAAAGTCCAAAATGCACCTTATTTTAACACATACTATTTGACCTATTTCTTAAATATATATTTATAGTGATATATATATATATATATGCAATAACATTGAAGGTTATTAATATTAGTTAAAGTTTCAATATTATTACTTTGATGGTCAACTTGTGGAGATGTATAATAGTACTACTTTTGTTTGTGTGTGTATATACACACACATAAATATATAAATATATATATATAGAGAAAAATAATAATTACAGTTGGACCATATAACAAGCTTCAGAGTTTGCAGCTAGAGTCATCATGATTGCCTAACTAGTTTTGATGATACCTAAATGCAACTTCAAATTTCCTATTTTGCAAGAATATTTCACCCATCAACCCTATTAGCTACCTACCTTAAATGCTGAATTGTTGGCTGGATGAATAGGGTCAAAGATTCATAGTCAGCTTTGACTACAGTCAAGAAAGAAGATGCAAGGGACAATTAGTTTCAATGCATGAGAGTAGATGGTTTTGGATCTATTTGATGACTTTAATAGAGCTGAAAAGCAAGACTTAAGCCTTCCTGAGCTTCGTATTGGAAAATCTTGAGGGCGACATCACATGTTAGAAAATCTTGAGAGCGACATCACATGCACAGCGAAAGAACAAGAAAATAAAATCCTCTATTCTTCAATATATCACATGAACAATCTGGCTCTAATACCATTATTGTTGGTACGATAGATTGGAGAATAGAATATTTTGTTTTCTTGTTCTTTGGCTACGCATGTGATGTCGTCCTCAAAATTTCCCAACACTTCGGAGTTAAAATCAAATTGTCAAGAATCAAATAATTATGATTCCGAGCGATTACGATTATCATACATCAGATTGGATAACAATTCAATCTGTTATTTGGGGTCAAATTAATTTGATTCTTTCGAATGTTAATAATATCATATTATTCTCTCACTCATCTTTTACATTTTACATCACATATTAAGCATTCAACTCTCTTTTTTTAATCTCCTCCTATTCACTTTTTTTCATAAACCTTAGCTTTCATATTATGTCAAAAATTAAATAATTATGAATTCGAGTAGAACTAGTTAAGATTAATATATATCATATATTAAACACCAAACCCGATATATGTAATCTAACTTTTTTTAATTTTTTTGTAATATATATCATACTATTCTCTTAGTCCTCATTATCACATCAGACATGAATATCTCCTAACATAATTAAGGTAATTATATTTATTTTAATATTAAATTTTATCCTTATTTATCTTAGATTTTGTTGTGTAAACATTGTAAAAATTTTAGATTATATTAATTGAATTATGTTTTATGGTTTTGTTATTGTACATATATTTCTATGTTTGTATTCTAAATTATCATGCATTTTATACTATTTGTTATTTATATTATCTATAACTTTATATTTTGATCCTTTTATACTCTTGTTAAATATGTTAATATAACAGTAATATGTTAACATAGATTATTATTATGAAAACCCACTAATCTATTGAATATAAAGTAATTATGAAGATGCCTGAATAATAATAATAATATTATTATTATTATTATAATTATTAATAAAAGGAGTCTACTTTGGACTAACTAATGATGCATTTCGACAGACATGATTAGCAAAGCATGGAAAGGAAGTATGGCCACATGTAGGTGGCCAAATCCATGTGAAAAAGAGGAAAAGGTATCAGTTGTCACTAATAAGTTCATTATAATGACAGATGGGAAGATGAACAACACAGATAAATAAATATAATGTGAAGAACTGTGAAAGATGCTGCTGCAGTGGGTTCCCCTCACAGTGTTCTTTCATCCCTCGACAGGAAGAAAGGGTTGGGACCCAACATCCTTCACAATGATATATATCTACGCAACGGAGGTGGTGTGCAATGTGGTCTGTCTATCTATCTCTCTCTTGGTGTAAACATAGGAATGGATGTTGACATTACAAACAGTGCATTGTTGACGCACCTTTTTCTTTGGTTGCAAGAAGAAGAAGAAGAAGAAGAAGAAGAGGAGGAGGAGGAAATGTTCCGTTCGTGCTACGAGACAATGGGTAGCCTACGAGTCTTTGTTTTCTCAAGATCTGCAAGGGAAGAGAAAAGCTTTGTCTGAGGGAATGGGAACAAAAGAGGAGGTTGACAGCGACAACAACTCTAAAGAAAGAGCAGATGAGACACATTATTCCATGATCTGCCCATTTGAACAAGATTGGACTCATCCTTCCCGGCGATGAACAGTACATTCCTTTGAGATTAAGTCATTTTGTCTATTTATCTTTTTTATATATGTATGTATTTATTTATATTTATATGCGTATACCATTGTGATTAATTTCTGCAAACTAATAATTATTTGAGTGTTGACTGAAAACTCTCTCTCTCTCTCTCTCGTTTATTTTATGATTATAAATAGATTATGTATATTCTAAGTATTTAAATATATTTAACTCTACGTTAAATATGATTAACTATAATTGTTTTGGATGGATGTTTATATGAAAGATAATATTTGGATAATAAACTAGAAACCAATCCCTATAATAAATATTTGGATCATCCAAATATTTGGATAATAATCTTTGATCATCCGAAGATTAGTATAAGAATTTCTAGTTTCTTATAGAAACCAATCCCTATAAGAAACTAGAAATGAATTGATTAGAAATAATAATACAGTGACAACAACAATAACACAATATCATAGTGTCAATTATTTGGTATCAATAATTATATGAATCTTTTATCATCATCGAGCCAGCCATGTGAAAGATCATAGTCTTGATTAAATTAAAAATATTTATATCTTCTAATAATTTTTTTTTTATCTTTCTCTACTTCTCCTCATACTAATAATATTAGTTCCACATTTTTTTCTAACTAATATCTATATACGTCTTAAATGATTCTTTTGTGTCTTAAAATAAAAAATATATATATTTTCTATTTTTCGTAGTAATTGTAGACATTCACCTCAATATTATCATTTCGATAATATAATATTTTTTGCATATAGTATTTCTTAACAACTGACACTAAGATCAATGGAGCTTCATTAGTTTAACAATCAACTTTTTTTTTTTAATCTAAGAGATACCTAATCATCACATAAAATTTCTAATATCTCTCTTTATTTGGTTTTTACTGTATCAACAATATCTTTATCAATATCTCTATCTAGTTGAATAATTATTGCAAGATACTTAAAACTTTCATTTATTCAAATTTTTTATTTATCCAATTTAATTATATCCTCAAATATACTTCTAATATATTTATTGGTTTATGGATAAAAACATATAAGAAACCTGACTCGTATGGCATTTATAATATTTTCAATAAGGTTATAATATCTTTGACACCTCCACAAAATATATACTATAAGCGTGTACACAAACGTATTAAAGGACTCAAAATGCAACACGGATTAACTTATGAAGATTTCAAATACGTAATCTTATTAGTTTAGGAATAAAAAAATGTAAAAAAAAACTTAGTTTCTTTATTAGTTATAGTATTTTTAAAGATAATTATAGTATTTAAAAGTACTATTGAAGGAAGAAAGACTCAATATCTCTCACCTGCTTATTGGTTGGAAGGTATTTGGCCATGTAACTACTACTACTACTACACATTGACATGCATCTCGGTACCTTGATGCGCAAGGTACTACGATGATGGATGGCATCATCGGTCTTCCCCTTCCCCTGCATCAGGCTCATCACCTTGATGGTCCGATCGGAGTGGTTGTGCACCAGTATCTTCGGTGAGGCCCATTTTGAAATCTTCACTTGGTATAATTAGTTAGGGTCTAATGCACATTGCTTCTTCTACTAGAACTTGGACTGCAACAGCAATAGATGTCACCCGTCTTTATTAAAGTTATATTACCGTAGTTAGCTTAGATATATTATAAATATAATTAGATTTTAATTATGATTATTGATTAATAAAAAAAAATCTAATTATGATATAATTCTTTATAAGATAATCTTGATGGGAGAGACTCTCTTAATTACTTATCCTAAATCTTCTGCTCTCACATATAAAAAGATAGGACCTTCTAAGCACTTAACATGAATATATATATTAGATGATTCATATGATATTATTATGTTCTTACCATTCTAAAAATTTGATTTCTTTATATGAAATTTTTATGATCTTATTTATCTTCTTTTTTGGTAAAGAGTAACTCATCATGATTTAATAAAAGTTTTTTTTTTTTTATGGTTTGTGAATTTTGAGCTTGCAACGATCCTCTAATCAAATATTAGAATGAAATATAATTTTATGAACTCTTTGATATTATGTATGCTTATATCTACGAGTCACTCTATATTTCATATTTTAGTAGAGAGAAATATTTTATCACATTTATAGATATGACTATATATATCTAATTCATATAAGTTCTGAAGTTGTTGACACTTTTAGGTGTACATAAATAAAATCAAAATATAATAGGATAAAAAAGTCAACAGATCTGATAAAGGTGATAAATTTTATGATAGTTATGATAAACCCGATTATAATTCTAGTTCTTTTGCTAGATTCTTGGAAAAGTAAGGTATTTATGCTTAGTATGATTTCTGATAAAGGTGATAAATTTTATGATAGTTATAATGAACCTGATTATAATTCTAGTTCTTTTGTTAGATTCTTGAAAAAGTAAGGTATTTATGCTTAGTATGATTTACTAGATGTGCCATAACAAAATAAGATGGTGGAATGGTAAAATTGTACACTTATATATATATATATATAATTAGAAGCATGATAAATTATTCTTTTGTACCCAAATCAATGTGATGAGAAGTTCGGTTATATATATTTTGAATAGGGTTTCTAGTAAGTTAATTCCATTAACTTACATCTAAGTTAAGACGGATAGGAAACCAAATTTGAGATATTTATATTTTTAGAATTATCTTGCAAAGATAAGGATGCTCAATTTACATGAAAAGAAATTAGATTTTAGAACTATTTCTAAGTTATTCTATTGATTATCCAAAAAATTTCAAAGAAATATAAATTTTATTGCCCTAATTGTAGTATGAGGATATTTAAATTTAGTTATGTAAGATTTTTTAAAAAATAACAAATCAGTTGGAGTGAAAATTTAAAATTTAATCCTAACATTAAGGAGATATAGGTTGATAATCCTTTATCATTTTATATTCAAGAGATTATTCTCTCAAATCACTAAATGATTTGATAAAGGTGAACAGTAAAATAATATTAGTAAACTCCTATATAATATTGATATCATTGCTGATGAACTTGTAGAATAACCATAATCGATAGTTTTAAGAATATATGAAATAGAATGAAAACCTATCATTTTTGTTAATTATGTGGTATATATACAATAATTAGATTATAATATAGGAATCGAAATGATCCTTCATTATTTTTATAAATTATGAAAAATAGTGATTCTAAAGAATGATACGATATGATAGAAAAAGAGTTAAAATCAATAGACTATAGTGGTATCTGAGAACCCATCGAATTATTAATAATTATAAAAGTGTCTATTATATAAACATTACTCAAATGTAATATCAAATGATATAATGGCCAAACTTATGATCAAAGGTTTTACTCATAAAGAATGTATCAACCATAATAAGATATTTTCTCTAATTTTTTAAATAAACCCATTAAGAATCATCATAATATTAATAACTCATTATAATTTTGAGTTACATCATATGAATATGAAAATAAAATTTTTGAACAAGGATCTAGATTTATATGAATTAACCTAAATGATTTATAAAGAAAATGAAAGAGATATAAAATCTATTTATGACTTTAAATAAGCCTCCAGCCATTTATGACTTTAAACAAGCCTCCAAATAATGATATATAAAGTTTTATAATATCATTATTTTCTTTAAATTTTAAAAAATACTAGTGATCAATATTTATATCTAAAGGTTAGTGGGAGCTAGTTTATTATATTAGTCTATATGTAGATAATATTTTACTTACGAACAATGATCTTAGTTTATTGTATTAAATTAAAAAAATTATCACTAAGAGTTTTAAGATGGTTGATATAAATGAAATATTTTATATATTGGCACTGGGATCTTCAAATATAGAATTCAAGGATTGCTAAGACTATTTTAGAAAGGATATATTGATGGAAAGATTTAGTATACAATTTTATTCAGTAAATGATAAAAATAAAAATTTCAATCAAAATAAGTATCTTTAAAATAATATATAAAAGAATTAGATTAAAATAATATTCATTATGCATGTATAGTTGAAAGTTTATTACATGTACAAGCATATACTAGATCGAATATTAATTTTTTAATCAAAATACTAAGCATATATTAGAGTTACCTAGAAATGGAACACTAAAAGTCTAAAAAAAATATAATAAGATATCTAGATGGGACGAAGGATTATAT
This sequence comes from Musa itinerans, assembly GCA_001649415.1. Lineage (NCBI taxonomy): Eukaryota > Viridiplantae > Streptophyta > Magnoliopsida > Zingiberales > Musaceae > Musa > Musa itinerans. The sequence continues at coordinate 187,849 of LVTN01000220.1, read as the reverse complement.
GCTCATATATATGAAATTATATCAGCTTGAAATAATGATATTTTCAAATATTGATTTTGTAAATTACCTCGATAGTAGGAAGTCCACTTTACATTTTATATTTATATTAGTTGACGAGGTAATTTACACACAAAAAAGTAATATATTATTATATTATAAAAAAAAGCTAATTTTGTGACATACTTTAAGGTCATTAATTAAGCTTTATGGTTATGAAATTTTATCTTAGGATTTAGTATAGTCAAACTCAATTATTAAATCGCTGAATATACTTTATAATATTACAATAGTTTTCTTCTCTAAGAATAGTAGGTACTTTAGTAATTCTTGTATAAAGTACTTGATGTTTGAGAAAAGAGTCCAGAAATAATTAGTATCAATTTAGAACTTGAGTTCTACTATATTAATTATTGATTCATTTACTAAGGACTTACAGCCTAAAGTGTTTAAAAGAGTATGTTCTTATGATTTGGTTTGTGAGTAACTTATAAAAGATATGGTGATGTATGTTTAAATAGATATTATAATTGAAATTATTATTTACATAATTAAAGTTATTTATTTTTATTATTCTATTTATATTTATGTATATACATGGTTAAATATAAGAACATGATTGTTTTAACAAGATAAATTACAATAGTTATTTTGAACTGTATCAAGAAAATCTAACAATATTGTGGTATATTCAAAGAACTATAACATTGATGATATACAATCGTTATGATTCGTACTGATAGTTATTATGTTTATTGGACTTAATATAATATTATGTTTATTAGATTTGTTGGCATGTTTTATAAAATTCATATGCACGTGTAAACTGCTTTTTCAAAATTTCAGAATCTAGTCAAGTAAAATTATTTTTAAATAAAATTTTATTTTATGTATTTTTAATTTTATTTTTTTATATCTTACTAATTAATGGACTACGTGAGAGAATGTTAGATTATATTATCATATTAAATTAAGTAAGATATATTATAAATATTATTAAATTTTGATTACGATTATTGATCAATACAAAGATACTATAATTATAATAGAATTCCTTAGGAGATGGTCCCATCTTGATGGGAGAGACTCTCGTAGTTATTTATCCTAGATCCTCTATTCTCGTCTATAAAAAGATAGGACATCTTATGGACTAAACGAGGATATATAGATATGTGATATTATTAAGAGATAATATATATAATTTTCATCTTTTCTTAATCACCGATCAATCATTGTCTTCTTTATCTCTCTTTTGACCCTAATCAATCAGTGTTATAGCGGTGGTCCTGCGATGTAAATGGTGAATAAAAGTTGAGGTGTTGCGCAATGGGAAGAGCAGTTGCCTAACTGAGCTGCGTGCCTCCATGGAGGGAACAACCAAACAATCCTTGAGGTCCGTGGAGAATCTTAGCCTCCCCTCGGTATTAGCTTCTCTCTTTCTTTCATCTCATGCTGCTGCTTTCCTTAGCTTTTCTTTTCTTGTAAGCTTTTGGCATCTCTTCCTTAGAATTCGAATTGGATATGAGCACTTCTTTGTGTTCTATGCAGCATTTGCCTTCTCATATGCTGCAGTCATTTAAACAGCTTTCCGTTTCTGCCTTAAGTATTATTACTTCGGTGTGAGAATTGAAGTGAAACTTCTTCCCATGCTGCAAAATATTTTTGGACCTGTCACAGCTTTTGTCAGAAATGATATGAGGATATATCACATAGTTTTCTGCCTAATTTGTTCTTTCTTCAGTGTCTGAATCCAATCCAAGTGAAACTTCTGTTCATGATACATGATATCTTCTGAACAAATCACTGCAAAATATATGACAGTTTCTGCCTTTAGTATTCTTTCTTCAGTGTCTAATTCAATGTGTAACTTCTCATTCTGCGAAAAACTGGGATGAGGATATTTGACATGGTCTTCTTCTGCCTTCAGTTTTCACTGAACTAAACGGAAACTTCTGTTCATCCTGCAAAATATTCTTTGAGCTAATCACCACCTGCTTCTTCTGTCAAAGAAATGAGATGATCATACAAGACATAGTTTTCCATGTGTTTTTTTTTGTATTCATAGATGATATCCAGATGCCGAAAGTGGAATATAAATTTATAGATTTTATTGGAGCATAAAACTTTTCCAGGTATATGGAATGCTTAGTTCATGAGACTGATTAGATCAACAACATAAATGGTTTCACACACATTTATTTAGACATGGAACTTTTCCAGGTATGTGGGAGGATAAGATCATGAGACTAATCAGATCAATAGAATGATCAAGAGATCATGGAGGCATCATGTGCTGCCTTCCTTTATTCATAGATTTCACATGCAACGATCACTTTTCGTACATCTAGAAATTATTCTGTATTGCCTGCACATGGTGGATGGGGAATTCTAGTGCATTATTTTGCCACTATATTCTTTGTTAGATCTCCTTAATGTTCTGCCAAAAGGATATGGACATGAACATCAACCTCATCTCTTTGGCCCCACAATTACGACATGAAGGACTTGTTATAAATGCGCTCGATATTCATCCAAGTAATTTATACTGCTTCTTGTAATCACTCACTCTAAACTCTCACATTTTGTCCAGATGAACATGATTTACTTGATTTGGAGGAAGCTCATGCCTAATTTACATCTTGAAGCATTGCAAAATTTGAATACACTGCATACTAAATGATCAATATTTCTTTCTTGTAGAACAATTGTTTTTATTTAGGCATAAATCAGTGGTTCAAAATTGAGCAGCTGATGCTTTGATCAGGCAAGATGATTTTGTTCTTGATGCTCTTGTGGAAAATTATGTTGCTGTCCATCAGTCTTTTAAGCTGACATAGAGTATGTCAGACCTTATGCACATAGTGCACATTTGCACTGTGGATTTTGTTTCCATATTTTCTGCACAACAGAATTGCAGATTCATGTAGATTTAACACATTTTTGTCATCCTTGTTGATATGCTAAGACAACAAATGGAAGCTAAATCAAGGACTTGCAACTTTGGAAGCACAGAAATTGTACAAAAACTTTAGCACCCAAGCTGTAGCTGATCTGCTGCAGTTCTGAACTAAAATTTGCCATATTTTGCAGGTTCAAGTGGTTGTCATGAATGCCAACATGGGTTGCAGCCACTGCAGGCAGAGGGTCTCCAAGGTTGTGTCCAAGATGAATGGTAAGAATTAACAGGTGCAGCACTTGAAATGACATCTCATTCAATTGATGAACAATCTGTTTTGTCTTGTGCCTTTGTTTATAGTGGAAAATTTTCTCCTTTGGCCCCTTTGAATTGGTGTTTAGCAGGACTGCTGGAGTACATGGTGGACTTGAGCAAGAAAGAGGTAACAGTGAGGGGGTTTGTGGACACCAGAAAGAGCAAATCACCACAAGGACTGACTACCACTCTCCAAACCAACAAAATACTCCACTCATTGGGTCTCTTTAGACTGAAATGCTCTGATGCTTTCTAGTGCTGCAAAGTGCACAAAGCCTTCTCTATTAGATACCTAAATTGAATTCTATAACTGGGATAGCTTAAGATGCTATTTCTGTTGTAATCATGTACATATTATAAGAAAATTTATGATAAGAAATGCACAGGTGATTGTAGCTACCATGTACTTTAATAAAATAACAGTGACAAAAAAAAAGGGAAAAAAAAAATCTCTGTATCCCTTATTTGATCCCTCCTAGCTGCAAAATGCATGCTACAATGACATGAGAATTTATCAAATCTTTCAGTAAGTACAACAAAATAAAAGTTTGGAGAAATTGCCACAGGGTGCAGTCAGATCAAATGTTATCTTCATAAAGGTCTCAAAGGGTTATTAATTTTCAAATGAGTCCATAACCTCTGCCAGCCAAGTCAAAGCCATTTACTCAATAATACTGAATAATCCTGTATTCCTTCAGGATTTTCTTCCTCTTTAATGCATGTCGATCGATGGACCAAGAAATTACAACACAAACTTTTATAATGCATATACAGAACTATAAGAGAAAATTCCCCATGATAACCATAGATGAGAGGTGTTTGCAGATGAAAATTTATTTGTGATCACTAAAGAAGGTTCAGAAAATCCACACTGAGATGTCTTGTGACAAAATCAGCTGGAATTATTCATAATTATATTACAGGACATGCGTTGATGCTCAAGAAGGCTGCAGAAATGCGAAATGTTACTTGTTTTTGTCAGCGGTCACTGATTTGTCGAGATTTAGAATAAAAGTGCGGATTTCCATTGGTCCAAGCTCAACCACCAATTTGGAAGGATCAACAAGACCTCCCTTGACTATGGTTTCATCAGTTGAAGAGCTCTCCACTCCCCATTTTAGCTTCTTCTTTTCCATTTCAGCCCTTTCTTGGTTGGCACTTAAGTTCATTTCAGTTATATTGATCTGAAGAAACACAATGAAATGAATACGTAAGAGAAGCTTCATGTAAAATATTTATCAGGTGTTGTTTTACCTTTCTTCCTGGAAACATTTTCTTGAGTTCAACATATGCTATTTTTGAAAGATCTTTATCCTCACCCACCTGTCATGTTTGTGGAAAATAAAAGGGGATGAGCCCAAGGTAGTTATTCATATAGATACACAGAATTAACCTAAAATGATTTTCTAATTTTTCCATTTTAAAATCAGCAGTAAATTCAAACTAATGCAAGCATTATCTTGAAGAACATACCTCATATAGGTGTGCTAACCTTAGCAGAACACTTCCATCTTCAAGCTCCTGGATGTGCAAGAATATAATTGTAACAGATATTTCAAGAGTAAATATTAAATAGTTTTCAATGAGCTAAAGACATGGTTATCATTCACTTTTGTTGAAGTCAAATCCTAAAGGCTGATTTGGTATTTAGGTAAATGGCATCTCCTTGTCTTGTGCTATGGCTTTAAGTGACAATGCTATAATAAACTGGTCTAATACACTTTACTCGTCTCTGAAAAGAGCTTTAGTATACAAACAAATTTTCTTTGAAAAAGAAGAATATTGGGTTATATATCACAAAGTTCATGGAGACCATTGAAAATGGGGGTGCCACCTTGACACACCATTTCACAAAAAAGTATCAATAACAACAGAGTATGTCATTCTTTTATATTCGTTTCGATAGTCACAATTCTCCTAAGCTGGCAGCATGACTGGAGCTACAGAGAGAAGTGGTAGGAACATATAATGAAAACAATTCAATGATTTTAAAAGTTACTTCGTCGTTGCAGGGACAATGAACATGAATAAGTGGCACAGGCATAGAAACAATCTATGGAAAAACAAAATTATTATACTGAAGAGCAGATGTTTGGACAAGCAAGTTGAGCACATAAAAGAGAGCTTCAATGTGCTAGAAAATATTTGCAAACAATTACCTGGAGAGTAATCAATGCAACATTCTCTGGCAAGCTGTATGAGTGGTCCATCATTGAGAATGTCGTTATATGAAAATTCGACGAGTTGCCTTCGTGCTGTTAAAGTACAAGCTAAACTTCTAGCTATTTGGCAAATGCTAATAATTTATAGTGGCCGGATTTTACCTCTTCAGAGAATGCTATAAGAAGAGGAGAATATATCTGCTGGCCTGTTGACCTGCGCCAGTGGGCTCCTTGGCCTAAAGGATCGACTCTAATATATAACTTACCTTGAATCTGTCAAAGAACATTTAATCATTAAAAGACAGAATAATATTCCTCAAATCTATCATATATGTACATTAACAAAGGACAATTTGACAGTTTGTAAACCAACAGCAACTGGTTCGAAACCACTCTCCACGAAAATAACTAGAGAGATATGCCATCCTCAAAAAAAGAAAATATTGAGTAAATGAAATTCACCACCTGTGCAGGTTAGTGTGGCATCAAGTGTCAAAGATAACTGCTATCCTGTTTTTCAGTTCTCATATATGCATGGAATCAAATTGATACATCAACTAGCAACCAAAAATCAACAAAATCTAATAAAAAATATTGAGTGATAGAATAAAGATCACATGGATTATACAGATGAAAACATAAATAAAAGCAAGAAGAATTGCTTTAATACAGGTAAAAGAATACAAGGCCATCCAAATATACAATTAATTATAAAATCTATTTTTCAGCCAATAATAGGCTTCTTTAAGTAAAACATAAACTGACAACTACTAAACTCTATCTGGGTTTATAGGGATTTAATAGGGAAAAACTTCCTTTTGAAAACATAAAATCACATAAAAGCCTACTCAAATAGACAGCCCAAAACTCGTATTGCAATTTACCTAGCCAACATATTTACATTTTAAATAGGATACATAAATGTAAAATGGTATAAAAATGATATTATAGAATTTCACACATTATCAAAAAGCAATGATGATAATCACTTGAGAATCAAATATTATCATATTAGACGCATCTAGATTCCAAATTAACATAAAACAAAGGCAAACTACGATAACCAAATCCAAGTTGCACCAATGTGCTTCCTCCATGAGAATCATGCTCTTGTGACCAGCAGTTGTAGAAGAATCTCAAGTGCGCAACTTATTCTTAAAATTTTTCAAATGAAGCCCTGTTTGACAGCCTTATTAAGAATGATCGCTTGATTTGCATTATGAAATATCAACAGAACAAAGACCAACAATGACAACTAGTAATGGCAAGAGACTAAATGATGAGAGTTATAAAAGGAAGAAAGGAAGAAAATTCTTGGCCTAGCAAATAAATGAAATGAATTCCTTCCAGCACCACAATTCATCATTGACAATACACACATCTGCATCACTGATTGCAGGCTCCTCTAAATGGGCAACAAGAAGTTGATATTATAGTCGATCTCAAACTCAATAATAGGAAAATTACAAGGCAGGATTTTTCTTTTTTAAAAAATAACCATTCAAATGTGATTCCTAAATAACTCAAACCTACCCAAAGTCATAACTGAAATAGGACCTATAATCTTGCATGAACTTGGAACTAATTAATTCTATAAATTACCAAAACAAACGATGAAAATCAACTAAAGGTCCTAAATTATTACATTACACACAACATCCAGTTTAATTAACTGCAATACAAACATAAACTAACTGAACACAATATAAAAATTTGCTCCTGCTCTGAAAAATCAAATTCTTGTGAATATTTGCCATTATTATATGGACATTTCTTGAATCCTTGATTCTCAAGACTAAATAATTCCCTACAAAATTTTTGATTCCATGACAAAAGGATCCCAGTAAATTTCTCTTGCCATTTAAACTTGCTCCGGTACCAACTATTGTAAATTGAAGTGTGGTGTTAGGTCAAACCAAGGTTCAAAAAACCGGTCAGTACTTACTGGTCTGAGCAGGGACCAGTATTGGGACTCAGCAATTTCTTTTCATCATCATATTTCCTGTTTTATCTTTTCTTGTGAGACCATACATCTACTATGACATTCTCACCTAAACTATCCAATATATCGGTCAATTTAGCTTAGGTAGTTTAGAAAAGAAAGTTCAAAAAACCTAAATCAGTCGGACTAGTAGTGACCAGTTTACTAGTTTGACCAGGGACTGGTACCCGGACTAGGCAAAATCACCTAGTTTGATTCAAAATAAGACTTTTATTTATTTATTTTCATTTTCTAAAACTGGAGTCCTGGACAGCTGAATCAATAGCTGTTGGCTATCAACAACAGCTTACTATGGGAACTATTGTGCTCCATTTCTTTCATCTAAGAGCTGAGAATGTAATCACCATCAATTCCACCAGCCATAGCAAATGATATCAGAAATAAATTAAATATAAAGAAATAATGATGGTTTTATTGCCATGTTACCATCAATATTACATAAAGATTGGTGACTGATATTTCAACTTGAATAGTAAAAAGTAAAAACTGTGCTCTTAGATCAGAAATTTTATACTTTATTGGTAAAAGATTCCAAACAATCAAAGTTTATATTAGTAGTTGAACATAGTCATGTTGTCTAGTATCAGAACCAAGGCATACAGATCATATATTTTGAGATATTGTGGTGCAGTAAAAGCATTACTCTGTACATGATATTGAAATTTAGATAAAAGCTTCAGAACCAAGGTTCGTAATTTCATACCGTACCAGAGTATCGAGATCAGCTCGGTATGGTACGATACGAGTATATCGAGCGGTACGCTCTGGCGTATCGCTCGAGATATATATATATATATATATAATAATAATAATAATAAAGTTAAAAATAAGAAGACGATGTCGCCTAGTTTCTTCTCCCCGCGTGGATGAGGAGAAGTCACCGACGACGTCAAGACCTCGTCACCTCAGATGAGGAGGAGGCGACATCTCATATGCGGCGTCCGGCGAGGGAGGGCGGCAATGGATTGGGATCGTCGAGGGAGAGCGGCGTCAGATCTCTAGGTTCTCCCTTTTCTTCTCCCTTTTCTTCCTTCTCCCTCGGCTAATACCACCCCGTAGCAGGTGACAACGATCGATATCGACCGTCACTGACCGATATTGACCGTCACCGACCGATTTCACGTGGTAATGGGGCGGAAACAGCCCCAATCAACGGTACCGCTCGGTAGCGGGTGGTCCACATATTGGTCTGCTGGCAGACTAGTACATACTACTCGGTACGGATAGTATTATTCGAAATTAAAAACCTTGTTTAGAACTACATATTTTAGATATTTAACTGTACTTACCGCTAGCCCTTCACATTCAGTCTCTACACAAACTACTTCGTTAAGGGCTTCTGCAACACCCCGACTATCATCATGAAGCAATCTCCTATACAAAAAGTAACATAAGACTATATCAATTTGGCAGTCATTTATTTAATACAAGTTTTGAGAGACAGTAACTTAGATTTAAAAGAGAAAATACCTATGGAGCATCAATTCTACTTGGCCATCCACCAAACTGGTTCCACCTATTGCTCGATCTGCCAATACTGATAGTTCTGTACTGTCATCTTTGATATATATTCCTAGGTTAATCTGAAATCAGAGAAAAAAAGAACTATATATTTTGGCATCATAATATGATATTAATCTGGAAACTAATTGATAGAAAAGCTAAATCTTTGTGCCAAAGGTGTTCAGTTCTTGCTAAACTAGAGCATCTAGGATGCTTATACTTGCATGAAGGCTTCTTAATCTAATTTTGACATAATGTGCAGCTTAGCTAGTGCCAAAGATCTCAACAAAGAATAGTTTACAGATGAAAGCATACAGGATAATAATTTCCAGCAACAGGCTGGTTGACTTGAAGTTCCCAATCAGACCTGTAGTCTCGGATCTGCAAAAGGCAAAATATTTCAATTTCAGCCAAATAAAAGACAATATGAACCATACAAATAAATTTTCATTTTCTTTTGAAGCTTTCAACATTAGGTGACCACAAAATAGTCCTTGGCAGTGAGAGGTTGGAGGCTAAAGTTGTAACAATAATTCCATGTTCCCACCCAGCAGTAAATCACAATCAAGTTGTTGATGTTCCATTAAGTGATAATTGATTATACGTTGTTGCCATGCTTGTAGAAACCAAATCTGACTAAACTGCTCCTCAGATGAAATAAAAAGAGGACAATCAAGTTGAACTCTCTTTTATTTGTCTGGTTGAAGACATGAAACATCATCAAGATTGGGTACGAAATTTCAACTTTCAACCATGGTTTTAAATTTTGATCCGGTACCAATACCAGTCCTTGGGCAAACTGATTTAGTACCAGTACAATGTGGCATATTGACACACATTACACTAGTTCTGACCAGCATGAGTTCAGCAACTAGCCAAACCCAATAAAAAATAACATTCTTTATGGTCATTGACCTAAATTAGGATTAATAATTAGTGAAAAATATAAATTTGGGCAAAAAATTATGATTAATAATCAGTAATCAGTGAAAAACATAAATTTGGGCAAGATATTAACTGATAATGAATCGCAACATGTATTATACATAGAATACAAACCCTATACAAAGATAACATATATAAAAGTTAAAAGTCTTAAATATCACATGTTGTCCAAAAAGGGTTTATCATAAAAGGTTTATATAGTGGACTGCAAATGGTGTCCAAAGAATATGCTCTCTACTGTCCATTCATTGTTTATCAAACTTATAATTAGTGCCATTATGGGAGACCACTTACAGTATAGAATAGAGGTCTCATCAATCTATCAGAATCTCCATAAGACCATAAATCCACTGTGATTTCAATCTGATTTATCAACTGACTTGTGGAAAACTCTCCTTAAAATACTTGGTATGGATGAACTAATTGTTGCATATAAGAGTCACACCATCTAGGTCCCACTACATTTTAAAAGACTCTCCTTGACAATCTTCTCATCAAGATATCTGACAATAATCTCATATAGAGGATAAGCTATACACTGAGACCATGTTTTTTAATAATGGACACCAAGTAATGAGGGTCTCGAGCTACATTTGTAGGGATGTAATTGAAGTTGAATAATTTTGTAATTGCCTTTTGTTATCGTTCTTCTCCTACTTAGCATTAGCAAAAGTTGTGAGATCTGAGTCAAAATCTCAGGAGCTGATAATGTATGGAATAAACTAACCCATATACCTGTTTGGAGCTACATTACGCTAGTAGTAGTCCTGCTAGCTTATGTGCAGCACTGGAACTCTTACACACTGCTCCCACTGGGCTGCTTCACAGTGGAAGTCTGACTGAATTGAGGACCCACACCATTATCACTCTCATTAACACAATCATACTTTATACATAGAGAGGCTTCACCAAATCCATGCCAGTGACTTAGGACCTCCCCTTGCATGTAGTGATATTATTAAGGATATATGAATCTCGACTGTAAGTCTGAGATTATCATCAACATCAACCCTATGATCCTCCTATTCAACATGGATGAACAACTCAGATGTTTGTCTATTGATATCCTTTTATTATGTATTTTTCTTGCTGCAACTTCAAAACTTTTTTAGGCATCCAGCTTTGTACTGAAAGCCTGTCTAATCACTTGCTTTCTACATTTAGTTATGTTGAAAAGTTCATAGATCAAATGATACTTCACATGGATTATTCTTCCACCCCGACCATGTTGTCACAGTGGATGCACCCCTAACATCTTGTTATAAATTGTTGCCTTCTTAAAAAGGGCATATCCAGTGATGAGGCAAACTGTTATAGTTGATTCTTATAGAATAAAAACCAAGTTCAACCTTATTTCCCATAGTGGCTAATATGAACTTGCCAACAGATCCAAATCGTTATAGTTGATTCTTGGTGTTCTACGGATAGGAAAGAACTTACTCTCTTGATAAAATCACGTCCATTGGAATCTGTGTAGAATGTTTTGCTGGTATTCATAGTTGTTGTGATCTGAGTGACTACTTCTTTACCAACACCATCATTAGTTGGTATAGGACCAACCTGTATTCAGCAATAGACCATTGTTCAAATGGATAAACATAAAAATGTGTTGATTTCATCAGAGATAATACTTCTTAGGAGGTTAAACAAAAGGGAAACTTACAATGAACTCTACTTCCAGATGTTCTTTTGTCTTGTATATTCTTGTAACCTACACATGGAAATTAAGGTACTTTTTCTTAAAACATCAGATAATGCTTATTCATGCAGCTAATGAATTACAATTTATTGCAATATCGGGTAAGCAGAGAAGTTGCAAGCAATTCATCCTTCCTTTGAACAAGGATTAACAAAAACCACAATGTTTGTATATGGTGTATTGTTCTAAATGCTGAGAAGTCTCTGGTCAGAGTTGCCTGCTGTAACGTTAATCATGCGAACTTATGCAGGTCATGATGTTCATATACCATGCTAGTGGATACTGGCACTAGCCATGAATGCATGTGGTAAACTACTTTAACATATAAACTCGAGCATATGATGAGCATGTGACAATCACATGCTGGAACAAAATCTAGCTGCAACAGCAGGATACCTGGCACAGCAATAATTGATATATGTAATCTTGTTAACTGTTCAACATCTACTATGATATCACATAACTAGAGAATTTAAATAAAATACTAATAGTTACATAACAAATAAAATGGAAGATCAACTGACAACAACATAGGTTTCAAAGAACTAGGTAGAAAAGCAATAAAACCATACTGCAAACATATCACAAGAAAACAAATAAAAGATCAAACTTTGCTGGTCGCACATTACAAGTTCTCACTTAAAAAAAACCAGTGAATTTGAACATTACAAGTTGATCCAGTTGGTTTATCCTCATGAATGCTATTTGTTAATTCATTTGAAGGTCAAATATTGTAAAAGAAATACAACAACATATTTGCTCAGTATCAATACAGCCTTTAACCTTTTCCAAAACTACTGGTGTCTCTCATTGGATTCAAATTACACAAAATAAATTGATAACAAATCTAGAAATATGAATATTTGCTTTAGCCATTTCCAGAACTCTATTTCGAGTCCCAAGAATGATCTGGACCAAGGAATTCGTATTCTGGATCCTATACCGCATGGAAAGATGGTGCCAACACAACATAGCATCATGACAAGGCTAAGACACTACACTGCATTTAAAGCACAGGGGCACGCTCAAAACTTGAATGATAGTTCAAATATGTACATTCATGAGTTGAAATCCATGATTGTAAAGTTTGAACCGAGGTTTTAAATACTTCTTGGTACAGTGTGTACATAACAATCACCAATCGGTATTTACCGGTCCTATGAAGGACTAGTATTGAACTATATCGTCCAATAGCAATCTATATTATTCTTTTATTGTTTTCTCAACTAGCATTGGACCGTATAAGATGGTGTACAACTTGGTACGGTGGTACTGTATCAGTCCAAAAGATTACCGAAACAGTACCAAACCAAGATTTAAAACCTTGGTTTGAACAAGGAGTAGAAGCTGGAACACTCCGAGCTGATATTTCAGTCTTTTATGAATATGCATCCATGCATTGCAATCCATGGTTATAAAATTTGGATAGCAAGAAGTAGTTGGAACACTTGACAAGTAGTACAACTTCCTGAACATGACACTCTAAAGGATCCCTTTTTGTTCCCATGGCTCCACCTTAACTTAGTATTTCACAATCTTTTGAATTTCATACATTGTAATAGATGGCTATAAGCGTTTGAGCAGAGTACTATTTCAAACACTACAATCTCACAGTTGATCCTCTTTAGTTCTCTTTAGTATTTTACAGTCTCACAACACTGAAAGGCCATTCTCACATATTTTGTTACACTTACACCTGATATTTTACTTCGTATCTTGTAACTCATCTTTGACTCCCTGTTAAATCGAACACTCAGACATGCATCCAAATGCCATGCTCAACTCAGTCAATGCAACACAGGTGTTTTCATCATTTTGTATCTTGTAACTCACCTTTGATGCCCTGTTAAATCCAACTCTCAGACATGCATCCAAATGCCATTCTTGACACAGTCAATGCAACATAGGTTTTTTCATCCTTTGTGATACCTATAATATCTATGAATATACTACTTCACAAGTCATAGGTATATACATTCCACACTAGAGTTAGCAAATGATCAACAAGTCCCAACTTAATCACTTCCGGTATTGTTCCCATCTCATATTATTCAATTATATTAGAGTCCATATCATACTTTTAAAGTTTGCCCAAAACCTGCCTATAGATTGTCTTTCATGAGACCTTTCAATGTCCATGGGCTCATTCAGTGCCTCACTGAGAAAAACTGTATCTTCTTCATGAGCTATTTAAAGTTTAAACTTTAAACAACAATCTCTGAGTTATCAATAGTATTAGACATATACACAAAAGTAATCCTTGAGAAAATCAAACTCTTGAAAACCCTTTTAGAACTTATTTTCTATATGAAAGTTGTGAGATAATACCTAGTTTCATCAGTGGACCAAATTTTTTATGCATAGCTTGAAAAAGCAAGTTATTAACACGTCTCAAAATTCTTTTTTTCGACCTTTCACATAGATCAATGAACTATTAAGAAAGATAGGGATTTGCCTGTCAGATAAACAGGTAAGATTCCTTACATCAATGCCCTTTCCATTGTAGAAAACACTGAGAATACCCTTTTTTTATGAGCATGTGCATGTGCACAGTAACTAGAAGCACTTTCCTTTGTTTCTGACTGTAACTTTGATAAGAGTATATTCAAATCATAGATTTGATGATCAGTCAACTGTTTCGAACATAAGTACTTTTACAGTCAGCTATGAAATAATAGGTGCAATAAGTATTATCACATTATCTTATGCAAATTCTAGAGGAACAAAAGGCACGATGCACATTTAAAATACAAAGATTTCTTTAATGAAAAAGGAAATACCTGATACACATTCTAGAGGAATAAAAGGCTCGATGACATTCAAAATACTAAGATTTGTTTGGTGAAAGAGGAAATTATGATACCACACAATAATTTTTTTCATGTAAACTTGGAATATCACCTGATATATCCATGAATTTATCTGCTGATGTACTTCATGTAGTAACGGCCCTTGCAAGATTGTCAAAGGGACCTAAAAAAGTAAACTTACAGTGAAATGTTCACAATTATTTTTCCACACAAACACACACACACAGATATTCAAGATATACCTTTTTCTCGGATTGTATTGGAAATTTACCACTTGGACGAAATACATAAGCACCAGAAGCCTGCATCAAGACAGGCAAATTTGTATGGTTAGTAAAAAGTTCTGTAGCATTTGCTCTTTTATAACTGAGGATGATGGACAATAATTTTTTTAAAAAGAAAATGACAATTAAATACCTGAGGATCAGCACCACTTCCATCATCTCCAGAATAGAAACTGTATGTCTGTTCTACAGAAGCTTTGACCTTGAAAGTGGAAGTAGATCCCAATCAGGTGTCACCATTAAGTTAGAAAATTTATACGAAAAGCTAAAAACAATTCTCCAAGATAGGCTTCTACGTGCTTGAGAGCAAAACTTCAACCATAATTTTTTTGATCAGTTTTTCTGATATAAGATAAAATGATGAATAATATAAAATTGCAGAAGGAAAGAGGAACATCAAGAAATAAACATATAGAAGAAAAAGTTTCAAGATGAGGGTGATTTAGAAACCATACCAAGCTTCTTTTGTTGAAATAATGATTTAACTTGTTTCCATCCAGATCAAACTGTAGCTTCAGATTTCCTAGTTCAATCTCCATTGTGGAATTTTCTATACCTTGAGATGAAGATACCATTGACATAACAGCATGTGAACCTGGAATTTTAGAACAACAAATTAATAGCCTCTTATTCAGAATTTTCTACCTCACTTGATAAGTAAACATAATTGATGGTAGAATATGGCATATCCAAGCAAATGGAAAAGTAACCTGTCTGTTTTGCACTTTTGATGAAATATGTAGTGAACCCAAGAGGTTGTACTGTTACTGGGAATGCAAGCCAATATTTTGGTGTTATGCTTGGAGATTTTCCCAAGTATGCCTTGACATAAAAATTTCGTAGGGCTGTTGAGGGGCTTTTTATAGGTAAAAGCTGTGACTCAATTTCTTTTCCTTCATGATCCAGCACAAGGACGGAGTCACTAACAACCTGCAAGGTGTTTTGTGGATAACTACATTAATTCAGCAATGTATAGCTAAATGTAATTAAAAAATCCAGAAAATACCCATAGATGATGTAGAACTAATTGACAGAATTACCTTGAACTATCAAAACCCTAATAAGATCTAAACACCTACTATAAATGGATTTCATGCATCATTTACAATTTAAATTTAATCAGATACAATCAGTTATCATATTCAAAAGGACCTTAACAAAATTTCCAAGGCTTAAAAATAAAAAAGTTAATCATTTAGGCCTTTGTAAGTTATTTGCATAGTCCTGAAAATTTAAAAATTTTTAGAATCAATATTTATCATCTATTGATTTATTTAATGACGTTAAAGTTATTCATCTATAATATACAGATAATATCATTATGTTATTTTTTCTTAATATTCAATAAAATTATTTTATTTTAATTTTCATGGCATATCGATGGCATGAAAAAATGGCCAAAATAGCTCCAAAAGTTTTTGAAAAAAAGAAAAAAAAGTTAGATAGGGTTTTTAAGTTTGAAATAAATATAAATAGTATAATTTTAACAAAAATAATTTAAATTAGAAAAAATTGTGACACATCTTTTTCAGGTATTGAGGAGCAGTTTTGTGGTACATTCCAAACCTTCATTCTGTTAATATTGAATTATCTATAAAGAAATGAATTGGATTATTTGATTATTTTTTAAACAAATTAAGCTTTAAGATTCAAATGAATTAAATAATCAATCGATATATATACTTGATTCTACCACCAAAAGGAATGACGAGACTCCACAGGCAGTGGATCGGGGTCCTCGATCCTCTGTATTTGCATATCAATTTGATATGATTGTCAAACTCAATCCTAAAATTGATCCCACGACATAATATACTAATGCACCGTATGCTATTGGTGCATCAATGTGGTGATGGTTATAGTCTAATCGTCGTGAACCACATGTATTCGAGGTGGCTCCTAAGGCAAGGACGATTGTGGTATGTATTGGTGCAGAGCATAAAGAATGTCAGAATTTCTACTTGCGCCACTAATCTACTACTCTGTCTCATAAGATCAATCACCGTACCGCGGCTTGGAGAAATATGACCAACTATCACTATACTATCGTTGGTCGTAAGATTCTCTATAATACGACAATTGTAAATACAATGAGCTTCGCTCTGTGTCTACATCATGTAGGCTCTGTCACATCTGATCAAAATCATCTACTGTCTTTCTCTTCCCCTTTTTTGTATAAACTTGATTAGTACTTTATCAAGCTCCATGATCTGAATCTTGGATGACATGTATAAAATACTACCCCTTAGTCCACGCACTACCTTCAAATTATGTAGACGAGACCATTGACTCCTTGGCATCACCACCATCATCAGTCGAGGCACTGTTATCTATGTCGCTGCCATGTCTCTAGACCAAACGAGTTGTTGAATGTGATTAAGAAGGTGCCTCATTGTCTGGCTCGATTCTTTCCAATTGTGTGGCTAATGCTACGATCCCTTTGTGTGTCTACATCATGTAGGCTCTGTCACATCTGTTCAAAATCATCTACTGTCTTTCTCTTCCCCTTTTATGTATAAATTTGATTAGTACTTTATCGAGCTCCATGATCTGAATCTTGGATGATATGTATAAAATACTACCCCTTAGTCTATGCACTACCCTCAAATTATGTAGACGAGACCATTGACTCCTTGGCATCACCACCATCATCAGTCGAGGCACTGTTATCTATGTCGCTGCCATGTCTCTAGACCAAGCGTGTTGTTAAATGCGATTGAGAAGGTGCCTCATCGCCCGACTCGATTCTTTTCAATGGTGTGGCTAATGCTACAGCCCCTTTGCCTTTGACATTACACACTAGGTGGACGATTGTGATGGTTGGGTGTCTCTAATTCATCGAGCAGTTTGACTCAATGTTGTCCGACTCCCTCCGCCACGTTTTAACCGAGGGGGACCTTCTTCCTGCTAGGGATGTACTTCCTCTTCTTCTATTGTCTTGGTCGAAATACAAAGATTAGACCTATTAAGTGTTTAATTTTAAAAAAATCAACATTAAACACACTAATCACAACATTAAAGGCTTTAATAACTCCCTAATTAACACTATTCTACCATCTAAAACATGTCAAACAACATATTAGATATTAACCACATATAATAGGCTTAATCATCTCAAATCAATAAAAATCTAGAACGAGAATATACACCTCTTGATTATAGTATTCTTCCTTTTAATCCTCTTGAAGTTGATTCAATCCACGAATCACAACTTTGTTGAGTTTAAGAGAGTGAAAATGTGAAAATGAGAGAGAGAGAGAGAGACAAAGATGCGAGTGAGAAAGAGTTTGAAAGAGTAAAATGGATTGAAAGAGAGGGGAGCAAAGGATTTTCGTATGGTTCAAATGGTCAAATTGACCATTTGAAATAGGACAATTTTGGCCCTTGATTGGTAACGGTCGATATCCAATTGTTATCAACCTGAGGTTTAAAAACCCTTTTCCTATGGTTCAAACGATGAAATTGACCATTTGAAATAGGACAATCTGAGCCCTTGATCGAGTAACGGTTGAAATCCGATCATTACCGATCGGTACAGACCCTATATCGCCCGATACGAGGTCATATAATGGGTACTGCCAGATAGAGGATGGTTCGCATACCAGTCCCCTGTCAAAACACACTAATCACAACATTAAAGGCTTTAATAACTCCCTAATTAACACTATTCTACCATCTAAAACATGTCAAACAACATATTAGATATTAACCACATATAATAGGCTTAATCATCTCAAATCAATAAAAATCTAGAAAGAGAATATGTACCTCTTGATTATAGTATTCTTCCTTTTAATCCTCTTGAAGTTGATCCAATCCACGAATCACAACTTTGTTGAGTTTAAGAGAGTGAAAATGTGAAAATGAGAGAGAGAGAGAGAGACAAAGATGCGAGTGAGAAAGAGTTTGAAAGAGTAAAATGGATTGAAAGAGAGGGGAGCAAAGGATTTTCGTATGGTTCAAATGGTCAAATTGACCATTTGAAATAGGACAATTTTGGCCCTTGATTGGTAACGGTCGATATCCAATTATTATCAACCTGAGGTTTAAAAACCCTTTTCCTATGGTTCAAACGATGAAATTGACCACTTGAAATAGGACAATCTAAGCCCTTGATCGAGTAACGGTTGAAATCCGACCATTACCAACCGGTACAGACCCTATATCGCCCGATACGAGGTCATATAACAAGTACCGCCAGATAGAGGATGGTTTGCATACCAGTCCCCTGTCGGACCGATATGTACCGCCCGTACTGAGCGACATAGCTCAGCATGGCGAACCTTGGTATAACTTCACACTAAGCATATTGATACTTGGATTGCATAAGACTTGATATCTTGAAGATTGTGTTAGAGTCATCTAAATATCCTCTTTAGCTCCATCACTCTTGTCAAAAGGAATAATGTTGTTTGGCATCATCATATGAATAGCAATGTATAGACCTCATAACCAAATATGAAAATTTTACTACTTATCTAGTAAAATATAAACG
>LVTN01000220.1:119483-168538 GCA_001649415.1 Musa itinerans | reverse complement strand
ATTCAGGTGTAATCACTATGTGCAGATCAAGAACAAAAAATTATTAAAAAGCCATTAAAAAGAAAATGTTCTTACAGGTATTCTGACAATGTCCTCCCTCATCCAACCAAGAGAGTTATAGACAAGAACAACCTACAAAATGAAAAAGAAATTATTTTTGGACTGTAACTAGACTATATTCTTTATACAGAGGAAGATATCAAATACAGTGAAGAACCTACCAAGCTTCTTCCAGCATATAAATCTGATTCAGATGGAGGGCAGTAACTTATGTTAAGAAGTGGGCACTAGACAAATAATAAATTCATGCATTAGTATCTGAAGATAAAAAAGATAAAAGAAAGAAAATTACTTTGTTTCAATAAAAGAAGAAATTCAACCATCACAAGAATAGAATTCTCAATAATCAACTGATAGGAGACAAAATTTGTATTAAATTTAAAGATATGATAATTCATCCAAAAACTGTGATGGATTCACAGATCCATCAACACAAACAAATTAACACAAGTCAGATGAACAAATGCAAGAGAATAAGCTTCTGAAACAGTTTATATGTCTGTTAGGCCTGATTAGGCAGGGTATATAATATATATGTCTTGCGTGGCACAAGTGTTGTCTCCATCATTGCTCTAAACTTACAACCGCTTTTACTCTAGATGTACTTTGGTAACAGAGCAAACATACAACTAAACAAATTGCAAATTCAAAACAAATCAAAGATTTAATAAAGAAGATCATGCAAGAACAATGCAGAGTTCTCACCGAAATCTACGGAACAATATAGGTAATCATTTACTACCTGCTCAAATTTTGTTACTGGGAGACAATGACCAGAACCTGAGATCGACTCTGTCAAGCAAGCAAATGAGGATTCAACCACCTTAGAAGCCTACAGAAAATATACAAGTATGAATTTAATTGTATTGTAATGGAAGTATGAAAGAAACTTGGAATGGTTATGCCCTGGAAGAAACAACACCTCTGCATAACCAATTGCCAAACGCTTGGCATAATCATTTGCAACATGTTGTTTTTCTGTTCCTGTAATGGCATCATGATGTTGAACAATTGCTAAAGCATCAGCCAAACTGTCTGTCGTAGGGCCAGAACTACTTCTTCCTTTAATAAACTCTAACTGTCTAGCTGCCTGAACTTAAAAAAGATGATCTTATCAATGAAAACTTGTAGCCAATAGATTGAATAGAATTGCAGAATAATGCTCAGTGGCGCCTAAGAAATACTTACCACATAGTAAGAACTCAATAATCTTACATAACCTTTTAAGGCAGGCCTACTTGTGAAGAACCCTGTCCAATATGCATTTGCACGATCGGCATATCTAACAGTTGAGATTGGAAATATTAGATGATATTGCATTAGAAATTTTAATGATCTGTAGAAATTTTATTCTTCACTCACGGGAAGAAATCATCAGTCTTCAGTGGCCAAGATTCATTTGCTGCATGTTTTGCATTTGTGTAAATGGATGGGGTTGAATACAAGACATTAACACGGCCGTCCTAAACCAGAGGGAAACTACAATTCAGATAAAAGGGGAAGTAGTATATCTTGCAAAAAATCAACATAAATTCCAATTTGCAATCTTCAATCTTTATTTCTTTCTTAAATTGTAACAATTACTTGAGTAAAAACAACTTTTATGTGCTTAATAACCTATGACATAGATTCGTATAGGACAAATGGGATGTCTTGAAAGTTTATGGACCTCAAAGGCTATACTTTTTAGTAATATGATCTTCGATGTTTGCTTGGGCATAAGATTAAACATAGATGGAATCTCTGTAAATTCATGTTAAGAAGAAAAAGAAAAACTGCAGTGCAGGTTTCTTTTATGGAGTAGTCAAAACATTTTGGGAACATTCAATAGGAATAAGAAAAATTAAATAAACTCTGCAGATTCTCGCATGTTAATGAATTTTAAAGAGAAGATATTCCATAACAGAAATGGGTTAGTGCTTCAGAGACATGCAAATGGTCTTTTACTGACAAAAGTATCATAAAACAGCTAAGCAAGATAGTAATGCGTCAAAAACTATAGCTGCCCTATTTAAATAAATATAAATAAGGAATGATACACATGCTGAATCTCATCAGGCTTCCTAAATTGCCTTTTTCTGGAAAAAGTATTACCTTGTTGACATAATGAATGAATTTATCCATCTGTCTGAACCATGAATTTGCATACTGATATTTGAAATCAGTCCCCATGGTAAACATGATGTGATCTGTTCTAGTAATGTTGGCCTGAAAAAGAAATTTGATTAGTTATTGCAGTTCTAACCTATGGGCCTGATGTGCAGTATTCTAGGTCTAATTTTTCATCTATAAGCAAAAGAAGTCAGATAAAAAGAAATTCTTTTGCTGATGAAAATAATGGCTATTTGAATTTTGAATGTCCAATTATCAAGAGTTACCTGAAAATAAATGCTATTTTGACTGCAGGAGACAATTCAACATTTATGAAATAGTATAGTATTCGCACCAATTTCTCAGAATAAGCACCTTTTATGGCCATAAAAATTCCTAGATTTATATCCCAAAGGAAAGAAAAGTAAATGAAAAGAAAGAAGATACAGTTGACATTCAGGTGGTAGGTTAACTAAGTATTTTGCTGAATTTCTGGTGAAAAAGATTAAGAAAGTAAGTAGCAACTGAAAATTTATTAGAGAAGAACAAAATACCTGGGATAAAGCTGCAGCCACAAAATCATCTACTCGCTCTTGAACATTGTAATCAAATAAAAGGGGATCATCCTTCCACCATATACGATGATCACAGTAAATTTCTCCATGAGTAAATAATATTCTATAGCATTATCCACGGACTGACCTGAATAACAGGTGACTCATCATTAACTTCAAAGTAAAAGCCACCTGGAGGAGGTTCATAGTTCTTTGGGAATATGCCAGTGAATATCTGAATGGAGGTTTGCATTAATTAGATCATTCATATTAAACACGATTGAAGGAAGAGAATATTTAACTATGCATTGCATCTTAAAATATGCAAGTCCCAAGAACTTACATCCACAGATGAACCAAGAGTTTTGGAACCCCGCCACACAACCTCAAGGCTCTTTGTATCCTTCCTTTTTTCTCGGTCTTGGTAATCAATGCGTGAAAAATAAAGAGCATCAAATCCGAGCTGCAAATAGGTATAATTTGTATCAAAAATACAAAAAAATTCATTTAGTCTGAATTGATAGACATGTAAAACTAGTGGAATCTATTTAAAAGGTATTACAGTAGCTTGATATGAAAAAAATGAAAGAACTGGGTCAAAAGAAATAATCTTGTATTTCCAATTGGAAGCAAGATTTCTGCTATTTTTAATCCACTTCAAGTTGTGTATCAGAAAATTAAATATTGGAACTCTTCAGTCAGGATTTGTTGGAACTCTTCAAGTTGTGTATCAGAATAGCTCGAAGCATGTACCTCTGCTCCAAGTAAATATGCTTGTACAGCGGAATGTCCAAAAGGATCTATCTGCCAACCAATCCGTGGAAGCTGATCAAACTCTTGTTTCAGAAACCGATGTCCAAGTGTGGTCTGATCAATCATGTCGATGTAGTGGACGACTGCTTCATCATGCATGCACCAACCTCCATTTCTTCAGAATAAAAAAGTCCACAAGGAAAATGAAGAATTAGACATGAAGCAGAATGAAGAAATCCTTGAGATTCCACAATTTTTTGTATTTACTCAGTAGTTACAACAGTAGACCTGTATAACAGTAGAAGAATGTGCGAAACTCAACCATGAAATGGCAATGCTAATCATTGTAACCAGGAATTGGACTAAAGAGATATTAAGGCAAGAAACGTTGAAGCAGCAGAGATTACATGAACTCCAACTGTCCCGAGTTGACCAGCTCCTTCACCAACTTCTTCGTCTTATCGCTCTGCTGTCTCCACCATCGGATAAAGAATGCCTATGCCGAACATCCAAAATCCAGTAAAGGATTCCCAAAAAAAGGAACAACAGCCATAAATTAACCTCAAAAAAACAACTTTGAACCAAACCGAAACGTAATAAGATAATAATAGAGGAGGAATCCAGAAAGACCATCTCAACGTAAATGAACTTGCGACTCTTGTCGGCCAGAAGCGCCTCGACCACCGAATCCAACACATTCTGGATGCAAGCTCCCTGCTTTCCCCCAAACGAAATCCACCAAGCAAAAAACCCAACCAAGGGTCAGTCAACCTCGAGACCAGAAACTGGTAGGTGAAGCGTCAGCGATGAGAACTGACCTGGATGGAGTTGTTGGAGCCGACGTAATACTGATCGATGGTCTTGAGCCAGCCGACATCGTCGTGAGTGTGAGGCACGAGGTGGACGTTGAGCTTCCCGGGGACGACGCCCCCCGACGTGTTGTAGGCGATGTAGGCGGCGTCCGCAAGACGCCACCACGAGGCCAAAACAAGGAGCAGGTGATGAAGGAGAAGAAGAGAGGAAGAGGCGGCGATCGCCATGGCCAGCACAGCTCTATCTCTCTCTACGCATATGGAGCTGCGGAGTGAGGAGATGAAGACTCGAAGAAGGATCACGAGACTCGAAGGGACAATTATTGGTGGTTTATAGCAAGCATCATATGTCGTGTGTGTGTGTGTGTGAGAGAGAGAGAGAGAGAGGACGTGTTGGAAGGGGCCGCGCGAATAGACGGCTATGATCCTGAATTGTAAGGATTCGATTAGAAAAGAATTTGGATCCAATCCATCCCGGAGTCGTTTTGCCACGGACAGACGGGGAATTGCTCATGTCGCCGTCTAAAGACGGCAGGACTTTGGAGTTGAGGATCCTCTCCAATTCTCACTACTCTCGCCCATCTCAACCGTCCACAATCCCCAACTCAAATCTCAGTCGTCCATTTGGGCCACAGCACCCGTCGTCGCTTTAAACGCCGACGTATCGGATAAGAATGGGAGGACGGTCTGGGTTGGAAAATTCCAATTTCTGGGACCGAATTGGGTCCAATCGTAACTCGAGTTAGAGCGACAGGTCATCCACACGCATCAGATGCACCACAGAGAAAAAGTCCATTCGGTCATTGGTTACATGTTGGTCTTTCCCTTTGGCAAATGTTCAAGCTTGTCTAAATCGTTAGGGTTTCCGTAAATTGCGCTCCTCACTACTACTCTCATATGGATCGTCTTTCTCTTCTATAATATATATATATATTCTTAATGTCTCTGCGGACTTAGAGGCACTGTCTTTAATTTGGACCACTTTTCATGATAGAAAGTGAAAACATCCTGAAAGCGATTTGTGAACAACTACATGATCACATCACAAAGGATGAGCAACATTTTAATGTATATAGAATTTACATATAATATATGTTCCAAGTGAAGTTCTGATATTTGCATTTCAATTTACCATTACCATTAAAGTGAACTAATAGCTTAATTAAATATTATCATAATGATGGTTAGCATTGTCAATTTGAAATACTGGATGGGAAGAAGAACATAATTAGCATGAAAATTACGCTACATGATCACATCATAATTGCACATGTACATCTTCTGCATGCTTTCAGGAAAAGAGAAGAAAGTTAAAAAGTTGGATCATTACAGGAGAAGGAATTGGAATATTCAGATGTTGGTCACAATACCAAACACAAGATTACCTAAACAGTAGACCAGAATTCAAGGCAATAAATAGAATGAGTTGCATGCAACAATGATGTGCATTTACATTACCCACCAACCTGTCTAGAAAACTTGTGTGTCTCGTAGTCATCAACACCAGTGTAGTTGGTAAGTAAAATATGCATGTAACGCAAGACTACTAAGACCTTCACTTTTGTCTCATATGATCGATACGCCACCGGACTCCCTCAAGGCTCAAGAACCTGGAGGGATACATGACTCGATTCCCAATGCCAAAAGAAATCAGCTAACTGATCATAATTGCACATGTACATCTGCATGCTTTCAGTAAAAGAGAAGAAAGTTAAAAGTTGATCATTACAGGAGAAGGAATCGAAACCAGCCTACAACAGGATTTATTGATCAATTGATCAGCTAAACCCTGTCTATTTTCAACACTTTAATCATTATTAATTCATCTCTAAAATGTCTCTTATCCACCTTTGCCAATCAGAAACCTACCAACAATACACCACCACCCAGAATCAATAAAGAAATGGTGTTCCTACAATGTCTAATTTGTTATTGCTGCTCATCCAGAATCAATAAAGAAATGGTGTTCCTACAAAGTCTAATTTGTTATTGCTGCTCAAATTTGCAAAACAAAATGGATTGTCGACTTCCTATGTGCTCCATTCACCAATCATCTCAGAAGTTTATAGTTTATCTGCAATTCTTCCAACAGCATCAACAAGTTTGTTAAGAACATCAAGAAGACTATTAGCTTGCTCCCTCCTTTGATCCCTCTCCAGTTGTAAGTTGGCATTTTGAGCATTCAAGTGTGACATGATCATCTTGTTGTTTCTCTCTATGATTTTGATCAGTTGGTTGTGGAAATTGCTACTTCCTTCTTCTGGTGAAATATGCCGCCGCTTCAGTCCTTGTGATGATTGTGTCTCATGGTCATTAGCTGGTTGTCTATCGTTGATGATCCCTGCAAACATAAATTTGACCATACAGTGGTATAAGGTATAAGCTGATTCTAATGTTTAGCACGGAGCCATTGCAAATGATACATAATCACAATCCACCAAAATGGATGACTGCAATTGGATCATTCTTACAGATAAACCTAGATGCCATACATTGGCTACCACTTACATTTCAGAACAAAAGAATTGGTGCTTGGTTTCATGGCTCAAGCAAGTTAGGTTAGACAGTCTCGAGGCAAAAGATGAAAAGACTCATATTAAGTTTTAAGTAAAAAAGGTAATTATAGTTGCAGAAGTATCATATCTGATGATTAAACCCATTAAAATTGTTATCCTGATCAAAGATCCTCTGGATAGACGATTTGTGAGATAAGAAAGAGAAACAAGACTTCAGAAACAAATTTCTTTTACAACCAAAGTCCTAAAGAGTTCTTGTACACATTACAGACTGATCTACAAAATCCATCAGAATACATCAATATGACTTGCTGATATATTCTTAATAGTTAATAGACTGAGGACTTCTGGTGTTAGGGGACTATGCATGTCATTTTGTTCCCGGCTAGCAGTTCACTGAGGTGATTAATTAAATCCCAAACAAAATGTCATGGCCTATCATTAGATGAAATCATATGAGATGTCTAACATATGACGAGGCAGCACATCCGTCATCTTGAATGATAAGGATAGGTAAATCTTGCACAAACAAACTGAACATAGACAAAATCCTAGAGCAATTAACAGTTTCCTTTGCATCTCCTTCACATCACCCTAGGTTACAGATTTGTTATGTACTCAAACAATAAGAAGCAATAGATCAATAAACCAGTGTATATGATAGAAGAAGGCCTATGCACTTAAAAATGTGGGCCTTTCGGGGGGGCTAAAGATCATCCTACGTGCTTGCCATCACATATGGGCATGGCATTGGTGCTTGAGAGCCCATCAGCCCACCTACAAACATGAGAAGCAGGCTGTATGCTACCATCACTGAAAGATTGAGTTTCATCATCAGCATCAGCTATAACTTTCAGAGTCGTTCTGAGCAGCTTCAAAGTGAGGCTATAGGTGTGAGCCCTTTGTGTCGCTATGGTGAGATTGTTGGCCTTATAAGGGGTTGGCATTTAACATACCGACTCCTTATCATGTACGGATGTGGCATCAGTGCATGAAAGCCCAGCATCTCGATGTGCCATATGCATTGCAAATTCCTCAATTAAATTGTACCATATCCATCAGCTAAAGTTCTTTACAAAGTGGCAAACGCTTTAATCACACAGGAAAGCGGCAAAGGAACATAAAGATAAGGAGAACAAACATTTCTAACTTGTGGGATTTATTAAAATTTCCGGATCCAACTCCATTATCCCTTGTGATAAAGACAAGGGCACCTAAGTACCTACATTATGTCAATAATTCACAAAAATGAATTTATAAAATGTAAAATTTGTCACATGCTTAAGCAAAAAAATTCCTTACCTCTGGTCTTTCTGTATCAATTAAGTCTTAAAATTATTGGTCATTCGATGATATAAAACAAGAGATCATGCATGATCCTTAAATTTAACAGCAATAATTTCCAAGATTCTTGGTTAATCTGCTTACTCGATTCTTCTTTAACATCAATCTTCTTATATAGATCTGTGCCATATGTGCAAACTGTATTCATAACATTCATTCCCCATTTATGATTGATTCCTTAATCAATCATAAACCAAGATACATTAATTGAAATGCTTATGGAGAATGCTCAGTAGTCTAGAAAGAAACAAACATATCAAAATAATTAGTGTTGCTAAGATGCAGATGATAAAATGGATGTGTGTGACTACAAGAAAAAATATAATATAAATATTTGCATTTATAAATAATTAGGGTTCAACTGAGGTTGAAATAAGAGAAACTTTCAAGGTGATTTGGGCATATATCCAAATGAGACTTTGAAATACATCTGTTAAACAAAGCAAATCAATCAAATTAATAAGATATAAAGGAAGACCTAAGATGACCTTAAGATTCAACAGTAAACTACTGTCATTGCTCCCAATTGATGAATGATTCGACAAGATTCCTATAACTAACCAGAAATAGTTAATTCTATCAAGGAAAGCTGGTATATGCTTTCATACGAAATTATTTATTGCCGAAATAAGTTTTATAGACAACATCCAACATTTTACATCCTGAAGATAGCCAAAAGCCATAAACAAGCAAATGCTGGAATTATCTTCTCAAGGAAAAGAGAGTTTATAATCATTGAAATTCACTGCACATAAAGCGATCCAGATCCAGCTTAGCCACTACTCAAGGTAGCATTTGTTTCAGTCTAAGGATGGTTGTATCCTACAAAATCGAATGGTACTAAGATGGAACAGATTAATCTAGTCAGCAAGATTTAGCCCAGTTGACATGGGGATCACATGTACTATACGATGAAGAGGAACAAATCAATCCATTATTTCCTAGTTCTATAACTACCCTTGTTTTTCTCGACATGTTCTCTCTTTTAGTTATCTTAAACTCGAATAACCCATCTAATATTATCAAACAACAATGTGTTCAAAACCAAACAAGAAATAGGAAGTTAACCCAGTTGGTTGTGTTAGGATAAGTTAAGCTGCTTATTTTAACCATGAAATACACAAACTAGTTTCTAGGATCAATTTGTCATTTACACTATACAAATGAAAATATTAAGATTTGATTATTAGCTAAAACCACTTTACCCTGTCGATCAACAAGACCATATCCAAAATCACATAACAATAACCTGTCATTTAATCATGTATTTTGGTCAGACTGGCCGTTCAACTTCAGAGGAGCAATCTTATCAAAGTTTAGCATTCCTTTTTAGAACCTTGGACACAGTTCCAATTTGAAGGTTCACACAAAAGTTTGCATCATCCATGAAAACTACCATCATAGGAGATTTTTTAAGAGGAGAATATCTAACGAAAAAGGAGAAAACATACTTTCTTGCCAAGGATAAACAGTGTACCATTTTTGGTACAGCGTTCACCATCATAGTGGCTTTCATAACCACTGTGCATCATTCTTGCATAAAGGTAACTGTGACATAAAGAAATCACAGTGTGCATCAGGTGTAAATCAAATAAGAACTATTTGATTCCATCAGTGAACCATGATCAAGAAGCTATTCCACGTTATACTTCTGTAGCTTTCAAGTCAGAATTGGATACCAAAGACGGAAGCATCAAACGCGAAAAGTCTCCAATTTAAAGTGAAAACAATAACATACCTGGATCCGAAAATTCCTGTTGAAATGGCTCGAACTTCCTCTCTGCATCCAAAACCAAAACAGTTTATCGAGAATCAAATCAAGCAACAGCATAAACAGATACAGTTACAAAAGGTTTAGTCTTTCAACAACGGCTTGAATTCAAACGTAATAAGCCCCAATTATTTGCTGCAGAAAGATTGAATCTTTGATCTAATTAGATCCAGTAACAAGTTACCAGATATTGGCGTCACCGCAATCGGCGGCGGCAGCCTCTCTTGCCCATCCATCCCATTTTCGTGCTCGCAATCGGAGAACAAACCATTATCCGCTGCAGTCCGACCGCTATCAAAGACTGCCTCCTCCTCTTCCTCTTCCACTTCCACTTCGTCTTCCTCTTTTTCGTTTTCCCCCTCTCCACCGTCGCGAACCTTGACCTCAGCCTCCTCTTCCTCCTCCAACTCGTTCGGCACAGTCCAGTTAAGGATGTCAAAGACCTCCTTATCGAAGAACCCAGGCAGCCGCCGGTCCCTCCGGCAGTCGTTCCTCATAGCCCAGAAGGACTCACCGGCCGCCGCCCCTTCCCCGCCCTCCCACGCCCGTACCTTTTTGAAGTCGCACGCCAGATTGCTCCACCTCTTCCGGCACTGCAACATCCCTCGGTCCACCCCCTTCCGCCGGCAGTAGGCCGACACCCACTCCCACTTCGTCTCCCCCGCCGCCGAGCGGGGCCCGCGGGCGCCCCTCCGTCTACCCTCCGCAGCCCGCTTCGCCTCTATCAGCACCATGATCTCGCGCCGCGTCCACCGCGGCAGCCGGTGCGGCCGCGAAGAAGAGCCGCCATCTCCTCCTCCGTTGACGCCGTCTGACATCTTAACAGCGACCTAACAGAAGCAGGTAAGTCAACCAACTCGCTCCTTGACTTTGAGTACAACACCAATCGCTTTAATAAGGACAGAAGACCGACAAATAGTCAAATAACAAAACATGATGGAATCATCTTAACGAGGAACAAATTAAATTAAAATTAATAAAATGTGCTTTAAATCCTCCATGATTGACCATATAATATATGTCAATCATTCCTTGCTTTGCATCATAGCTTAAAAAAGGATTTGACTATAATTTTGTTGACTAAAATGAACGTCCAGTTATCTTTGTTTTTAATGCACATTTAATGAGTTTTTTATAGTTCAATCTCTTAAAAACCCAAAATAACGTAATGAATATTAGGGTTGACACCATTCAATCTTTTCTTTTTTTTCTTCTTTTTTGGGTGAGAATAATGCATCTTTACTGATAATGTTTGACAAGTTGTAGAAGTTCCAAATTTTAAAATTTATATAATAGCAAAAGATTTTGTCGACTCCATACAAAACTAAGAATGATGGGGAAAAGTCAAACAATAGCGATAATGTCAAACGATTTAGGAACTTCGATAACACACTTCCAAAAATCATAGTGATAATGTTCAAATCCTCACTAATCTTAATTATCAATATTGTCATAGGCATTAAGGTTTTATATGTGATTTATTTGAGAGTTTAAATAATTTTGAATGAGAAAATTAGGAAGATATTGACACATTTTAAAATAAAAGATGACACATCTTCAATATTTTTTTCACTTAGTCTTAAATTTAATTTTATATACTTTAAAAATCTTTATAATATTTGTGTTCATTTATTATCAAAGAACAACAGTAAAAAAATGAAAAAACAAATATCATCATGTTACAATATTTTTTAATGAATTTAGTAGTTAAAAAAATTATAACTAAATATCCAATCAGTTCTTGGTCCTTACCAACCTTGGATATCATCATTGTTATAGGTTTGTAATTTCATAATTTTCTTTAGTTTGAGTCTCTTGGATGAAAAATAGAAATGTTTTAACATATTTTGAAATAAAAGATAATAAATCATCATTCCTCCCACTTGACCTATGTATCATAAAACCTCATAATATCTATGAATGCAATGTTTTTGGTTATTCAACCAAAACAATGCAATTTTATTAAAGAACACCATAAATGAATTCTACTCTTCATATCAATATCAAGAAGGGAAAAGGCAAACAATTTATTTGCTAAAAAAATATTGCTGTTAAACAAAAGTCCAATTGAATTCTGAACCCCATCAGTGGTCTGAATCAAAGCAGTGACCCAAAAAAGGCAAGATTAGGTGTCCAGGCATTGCCATTCCTGTAAATGTGAGAAAAGCAAACAAGAAAAAAAAAGCTATAATGAAACTCAGGTTCCATGGAACTCCAGATGTATCAACCTAATTATTGCAAAGATTCTTTGATCATTTTATAAAAAGACAACTCTCAACATGCAAAACAGAAAAAGGAAGCTTATCAGAAAAACCCACACCTGACTTTTTTTCTCCTTCAAGAAATCACCCTGGAGAAGCATAATAGAAATAGAGTAGACAGTTGGAGGGGAACAAAAGAATAAGAATGCATGAGGATAATTTTTTTCCTTCAAATCTTATAATAAAAGCACTTAAATGCCCTCAACTCAAAAGAGCGCAATCACCAGCCTGGAAAAGGTGTAATCAGTAAGTTCACGAACAAAGCCCCCCGCCCCCTCTCTCAGAAAACCCAAAGAGGCAGTTTATTCGTTACTAAAAGAAATGATGGGCACCACCCCGCACAAATCTAAATGGCATGTTACCATCAATATGGCCAATGTCCACCCAAACGTTTAGTACAGCCATTTTCTACAGTCCACCGCCCCACAATGGCATGGCAATTTTACAACACTTCCATCTGGTCCTACAACACTATCCAACGCATAGCCATAGTCATACGTGAGCTCCTGCAGGGCACAAATCAAATCAGCATAAGACTCTTTTAATACAAGATAGAACCACTAAGTTGCACTTCTTATGTTTTTCTTCTTTTTTTTTTTTTCAAATTTGTGTATCTAAAAGGCATTAATTTGACTATGCATTTCTATAACTTAATGGAATATTATTTAACTTGAGTATATAATGTATGTCAGAAAGAAAAATATTATCATATCCAAATCATGACGGTATGTGACTTTAATTATCGAGATTAAAAATCCAATCTAATAAATACCAATCAGCTTTATAGTTCCAAGATCAATAGCAAAAGATCAAAATAATATTAGCACCAAATGATAGCAAGCGTCATCAAGTTAAAAGCTTAACTATCTAACATTATTGGTTTTTGTCTAATTAGAGAGAACTATGACATTGTTAGGCCAAAATAACTTACATGATCTGATAGACTACCCATAAAGAAGTTTCAAGAACTAAGAAAATCCAGAGAACAACCCAGCTAATGCTAGCCTTAATTTACTACAAACCAAGATAAGTGGCATATCTCAGTCCCACAACCACACCATGAAATGGAGAGTGCTTCGTTCCTGGTAATTATATTCTGAACCAGCATTGGCAACCAAGTGGATGCACGCTGACCTTCCCTGGTGGCAAAATTATGAACAAAGAATGTATGTAGAATTCAATTCATCAAGATATTCTTAGAGGATCACCACCATAAAGTGGCATCAGTTCTTGGTGTTGAAGATGTTTTGAATATATTTTTATTCTAAATCCAAATTGATAAAAAATAGAGTCAAGGAAAATATTTTGACGGGCTTCCAGTGAACCATGCTTATGCCAACGCAGGATCTGGGGAGGGTCAGCTGCTAGAAATTCTGTGTGGCAACTGGAAATCAGTAGCAACTTCCATTTTCTACTTGTTTTAAACTCTTTACTATTACCATAATTTGGATTATAGTTAAAATAGACCTTTATTGTGCAAAATGGTAGTTCGCAGGAATACCAGCATCAAAGTATACAGTGAGACACCTAGTTTAACAAGACAAGATCACAGAAGCACACATCTATAGTCATGTCAACTAAAGTATACAGTGAAACACAACGTAAAAAAATAATGGAAAGTATGAAGAGGGAATCACCTGCAAAGGAGGTATAGTATCTGCAGCAAACAACATTACTTTGGCCATTTTTATATCATGATGAGAGCTCAAAATACATTGGACAAAGAGATTTGGTTGGCAACTGTGGTTAATGAATCTTGCAACATTGCCAACTGAGCCTGCATCGATGCAATACTCTGCCACTTCTGACTTCTTGTCATCAAGGTTGATGAGCAAAGACACATCTCCAGGCCGCCTCTATCAAATACATCAAGTTAGGGTAACTAAATTCCTCTTGCAAAGAAATTATGACACTAGCTAAAATAAGGATATTCTCAGGACAAAAAGATAGCAATAGAGCTTGTAAATCAGAGTTGCATGCAAAAAATAGAAACATATTATTTGTTCTGGTGACAAACATTTATCGATGACCTGATTGTAGCCTTACTCAGGAAGTAAGCCAACATATTAGCTATAATCGACCAATGTGATAATGGATCTCATGTTTCATGTTGCCCAACTAAAAGTCTATTTGAAGTACTTACAAAAGTTGCCAAAGACAAAAAGCAATATTGACAAGGCCAAATAAATTGTCCTACTTGTAATTGAAGCAACCCTATCAAGTCAAAGATACTAATGCAAGTACAAAATAATTACCAAAACTTTCATCAAAATAAGCAAAGGCTAGAAACACTTAAATTAAATGTTAGAAAAACTTGTTTTCCTTCTAGGGCAGTATCACTAATTGCCAAAGAAGATACCTCTTGACGCTTAATCACGATCATTAACTTCAAGATTTATAATATTTTTAGAGAAAGTTAACTTCGGAGTATTCATTTGGGATATTGTGTACAAAGAATTAACTATAGGGCATTGACTAGGTTCTGATATGTAACATTAAAGAAATTATTACAACACAATCTATTGTGGCACTTATATTTTTTCTTCAATATTCCTAAAAATTAAGAACAAAAAGAGAAATATTCCAACTACTATGAAAATCATAACACAAAAAGACATCCATATAAGTTTGCATGATGTTTGGACTTTGGATTAAGGATCTTGCACGAGCAACAGTCAATATCTAGTTGAGTAAAAAATAATGTTTATTATTAATTAGTGGCATGTTAAAAAGCAAACTACACAAGAGTACAGTAGAGGACTATAAAGAATATGGATATGAGCTTTCTAACATGATTTTGAAACTTGATCTCATGGAGAAGCTGTAACAAAAAATGCTAATTATATTTTAACAAAGGTGACCTCTTAAAAGTCCTTTTAGAAAGAAAGACGAGGAAATTTTA
The DNA here is from genome assembly GCA_001649415.1 of Musa itinerans. Classification (NCBI taxonomy): domain Eukaryota; kingdom Viridiplantae; phylum Streptophyta; class Magnoliopsida; order Zingiberales; family Musaceae; genus Musa; species Musa itinerans. The sequence continues at coordinate 153,474 of LVTN01000220.1, read as the reverse complement.
AGTGAAAGACTAGGAAAGTCTCTTTAGAAACAAAGTATCAGCATCTAGCAAAGCAGCTTCTTTTGTTCAAAAAGATTTTCATGCATGACTGCAGGTACACAAGTGTTACATGTTCCAAAATATCTTGTATAATATTATGTTGGAAACTTCAGGTGCAGGATCCAACAATGATTCACATTCTTCATGTGTAATGTTGTTACTATCTTTCTTCTTTAAAACCCATTGTCAAAAGCAATCATGATTGTCATGTACTAATGACAGTGATATTGTGTTTAATCTATTCCAGCTGCCACAGATTTGTTATGAGACATGAATAAGTGAATAAATAAGTATTCGAGAGTATCTTCGTGTGCAGATATTCAACAAAAGTTTTAAGATTAAGCTACCCAGGCAAGCAATTTTGTATAAGATTCTGTAATAAAATAGACTTTCACTGAAGTAAAACTGCTCATTTTGCAATAAGCACCTCTCGACCATCAAGGCCCTTCATCGTTTGCAGGCAGTCAATTTCAAAAATATAGTTGTTCTCCTCTACGTTGTCAATCTCATCTGTCTTTGTAAGAATCCCAGTATATTCACATATAGGAGCACCAGAAGGAATAGTATCCCAGGATCGAACACCCCAGCCTTTCTTTGGCGTGCGGAACACCTGTAATATGACGCAAGCAACAAGAACAAAGTCCGGTAAGCTTTGAAATGACAAATATTGAGACGAGACGAAGGCATTTATGAATTAAGCATCACCTCTAAATGATACTTTAGTCCCTGTTGAGATATTCTGTTGACACAACTAAGGCTGCATCTACAATTTGGACCACATTCAAAAACAACAGCCTTAGCCTCAATAAGCCTACAGGAAAAAAGAAAACAAATTTTTAGTTCCACTAAGCATATTATAAAACAATTTTAGACTAAAGTAGGGGATACAATACTGCAGAATTTAGATGGAACAGCACTACAAGAATTTGAGGACAAGAAAGCACACAAATAATGGTTAGAATGTAATAGTTAATATCAAAGAGTATAAACTGTGGGAAGATTAAGTAGCCCAAAGACTTCAACTTTAGCATAAATGATATCAGAGTCTAGACCAAATGCAGCACGAGTAAAAACCATAAATTAATTTGTGCATATTTGTCAAATTTTAACACAATTCAATTCATCTATAAGATTAAGTTAATTGATGAGATATAGTAAATTCATTTGTACTCTACCCACGTGTAGGCATTTGTGTGACATGGTGGCTAAATCTACAATGTATACCCAATGTAGCCAAAGGTGCTAAGTGTCAAAATGCCTGAGGTGCTAGGCACTCATTGGACACTCATTACGATACCATGATTGTTGTACCACCTAAAACGATACCGTACGGGCAGTACATACCGGTCCAAGCATGGACCAATATGCAGACCACCCCTGTTTCAAGTGGTCAGATTAAAATAGTAAAAAAACCAAAAAGTGATGTGCCCCAATCCATTTCAGCGTTAAAAAAGAAAACAAAGGCAAATTAGTGCTTGTGAACATGAGCCCTCTTCTCGCGTACGATGCCGCAGCCCTCACCGTTGCCTCTTCACCGCTGCGATGCTGCCTCTTCGCTGTTGTGATGCTGCCGTTGCCACTTCTGCTTCGACGCTGCCGTTGCTTCCCAGGTACACTGATGTTGCACTTCTCTTCTTCTTCTTCCTTTCTCCTTCCTCCATTGTTCCTCCACCACCCCTTCCTCTTCCCCCTCTTTTTCTTCCTCATCAAAACACCGGTACACACCGATGTACCATGTGTCAGTACATCAATACAGACCAATACATATCGTTCCAACAAATTGCAGAAACGGGTCCGATACCCAAAAAGGAAAACCCTGCTAAGAACTTACAAATAAACCTTGATGTAATTCTATAATTAAAAAGATCTTGTTAAACATATTCCCTTCAGTCCCTTAAAATGTCTAAGATAGTTTACAAATAAAGATTACATACCTGAAATATTTACAGTATGAGATGATAATTTATTTAATAAAAGTAGCAATTCTTATATCAAAAAATGGACAAAACAATCTAATACCATGGATAGGATAAGATTCAACCTTGTTTGTTTTAACAAAACTCTACTACATATAAAACAGAGAAAGTTGTCAAAAGTTTACTGACAAAAAGATATATAATCAAAAGTTGATAAAACCAATTTAGAATTAAAGATTGACTCCTATTCGATTGGAATGCATCATAATCCTTCAACAGAGAGGAGTGCCATTTAAAACCCAGTTTATGTTTTATTCACTCATAACTTATCATCCCTACTTATAACTCATATGTATGTATATACACAAGTACTATTATAATCTATATCCTATTGGATTGGAATGTATCACAATCCTTGAACAGCATGGAGTGCCATTTAAATCCCAGTTTATGTTTTTTTCAGTCATAACTTATCATCCCTACTTATAACTCATATATGTACACACATACCCATATAATCTATGTAATATACACCACAAATAATGCTCCTTAGACCAAGATATTCTTGGTTTGGTCCCTAATTTTCTTAGTTTGACTTTTCACTATTTTCATAATTTTCACCTAATTTTTTTTCTTGATTTTAAGTGCATTTTTCAGAGCAAAAACTCAACAAGTGGGGGATCTTACCAATCCATCAACATAAATCTAGGTAATCTAGAAATTCCTAAAGCCCAGTTTAGAACTTCCCCACTTGCTTAAGAGTACTGACCTGCATATGTGACAGTATGACTGTGATTGAATGAGACAAATATATGTAATGAAGTATCCGTATGCTCCTATCTCAATTTATTTTTTAAACACAAACATTCTAACCAATAAAGAGTGGTTGACATTAATGTAAGAAGCATATGACAATCTAAAAAACTCGTGATGCTCCTCTCCAATCATATCGCTTTAACCCTATTAACAATATCCATGATACTTAAATATTTACTCCCGCAAATTTCTCATCACCTTAGAGGTATTTGCTAGCTTGGCATTGCTAAAGCTACACCCTGCATATTCAACCTTGTTCCTACTTAGTCTAAAACCAGTGTCTGGCATGTCATGTAGCTCAAATTGAGAATTAGTACAAACAGATCTCCATTAGTTACAATAATGTCTTCACCAAACAACTTAGGTACCTTATGTCACCATCAAACCAACACCAAATGAAGCGTAAAAAATGTTCATGCATAAATGTAAAATCTGGAATATTTCAACTAGTACCCTTAATAACTAATTTCAATCTAAATAATTTCATAGGCATGCATGCATGTATTTGTACTAATATACTAAACAAAAAAAAAGAACATTGTCCATCTCATTAGAGATAATTATTTTCCATCCACTTGATGCATGCTGAAAATGTTTTAAAAGAATATGTTTTGTAATTCCAGGATTTTTTAACATCATTTGTCTTGTCCAACAACTTGAGGCCTTATACCAGCCAATACATCACATATATGAAAGAAATAAGCAATTTAACATATAGTAGCAATTTGATTTTATCAATAATATAAATAAATCATGATACACTGATTTTGGCAATCTTGGAGTTCCTATGTCCAAAGAATTAATATAGATATTAATGATTTAGATCCTTTACAATGGGCTGTAATGTATAAGCACAAGTGCCTCTTACCCTAATCATTTTATGGTGACATGATAAACATAAACAAAAAGTTACAGGCAGATGCTTTGGTCTTAGGCTTCTGCAATTTTTCATAACACATTCGTCAAAGCTGGTATTCAATTAGAAGCTCCAATTTCAAAAAAAAAGAAAAAAAAGCCCCAATTCCAGTTTGCAGTTGGGAGAATAGGAGCACAACATCTAGTCCTCTTTGTTCTTCAATTTAAGTCCATTTTTTCTCCACAATCATTTTTTTTCTTATTTCTAGAATGAATCTAGTAAATAACAGATTATCTAATCAAATCCAAAATTAGTACAACAATTATATTTGGAGCTGACATTAACATTACTGTCACCAAGATTTTAAATTTCAGTCAGATCAGAGTACGTTCCAACCAGTACCTATAGTCTAATCTTGTATAGAAATGCATCCTGGTTCGGAGCGCACAATATTATTACTGTCACCAAGATTTTAAACTTCAGTCAGATCAGAGTACATACTAACCAGTACCTATGGTCTAATCAAGTATTGTATAGAAATGCATCCCAATACCGGTACCGAGGTTTTGAATATTGGTCATACTAGGTGAATACCAACTTTACCAGTCTAAACAAAGACTGATACAAGACCATAGAGGTCCATTGATACCAATTCTACAAGTCAATATATTCATGGTATGTCGGCGTTGTAATGGTTCAACTGACTGCCGAATCCAAAATTGTACTCCGATCTAAATCCCTGATCGGCACATACCATCTAGTATACCAGTACCACACTAGTCCAGTAGGTTCTCAAAACTTGTAACAGACTGATTTTTAAATCCTTGGGTGTCACATCCAGATACTGAGGTTGAAGAAGCCAGATAAAATGCATATGTGCACTAAGACCCAGTGTGATATCAATTCTTTGTAATATTATGACAGGATGATAATATACAGTCACCTGCCACCATCCCTTCGAACATATGGGAAATCATATCCATTTAATCTGGCACATGCACAAGTTCTAGGATTCGTACAGTCCCCTTCACATTGGCAGCCAAGAAAATTTGCAGGAAGCTTCAAACTTTTTGCTAGTTGCATTGACTTCTGATATAGAAAACCTGCCATGACAATTGCAAAAACCATTAGAGCAGAATGCATGAACCAACACATTGAACAAGCATAATTAACTATCTCAGACACTATTTCACATAGTTCACTTACCATTAAACTACAACAAGAACATAAATACCATGGATCATGTTGGACATCAAAAGTAACTTGAGCTATCAAAAGAACTGAAGATTGTTGTGCAGGCTGGTCGGATTCTCATCGGTCAAACTGTACTGTGACAGTAAGGCATTCAACTATGCCAAGCTGAACTGTGATGAAAGTAGTGATATTTCGTTAAGCCAACAAATAGCTTGTTCTACCAAAACTACTAGGATTTTGTCAATTTTTCCAAATTGGCTAATCTTTTCAAGGTGCTAATATATCAAAATTTCCAAGTGCCACATAACTGCCAATTCTTAAAAGATAACTACTTCACAGCAGTTGATGAGGTTCATTAGAATCTACAAAAAATAATTAATTTCCAACAATTCTGACTCACTTTCAATTTCATTTTAAACAACACTATGAAGAGGGTGACAAGAATGTCTGGAAACAATCAATCACAATATGCTGCAATTATAACATCAAAATTTTCTGGGGTGATTAGATTAAATTTAGTAACTCGAAGTTTTATTATTTCTGCAATTATTATAGTAACTTTTTTGTTATTTTTAGCCGGTATCCAAATACCATAAATGGACAGGTTTAACGTGGTCCGAGTCACCATCAATTTGGGTTTTTTAGTAAATTGTTTAGCGCAGATGCTGTTTTGAGTCAAATTAGAGTTCATAATTTTAAGCTTATATTGAGTCAGATTTAGTTTTGAATTATATTTTGAGGGGCCTTGAAGTCCAAGTTTAAACTGTTACTGGTATGTGTATAGCATTTTGAAGTTGTTTTTCAGTGAGATTTTATTGAAACCATCATATTATCCAGGTTCAGATTAGAAAAGAAAGTCTAGGGCAATTATTTTCCTAAACGAGGGAGAGAAATCTTATTTTGCTTTGTTGCATTCATTTATGTTCAGTCATTCAAACTGGATCAGCAAGGACAAAAGAAAATCAGCATATAAAAAAAACCCAAATTTTCTCGAGAGAGAGAAGGAAGATTCTAGAAGACCCGCCAAGTAATGCACGAAGCTCTATTCTATCCAAATCAGCACAGATTCAACCAAGAAAAGAGTGTGTCAACATCATCTTGGTAGAAGGAAGAAATCGTGAAATGTATGATGTATCTATCCTTCTGAATTCTTCCAAACATTCCTTTAGAACCTACCAAGTATGATTCTATTATAGTGTAATATATCATAACATGTCTTTGGGAAGTGTTAAAACATGTTTTGACTTAGGGTTTTGTAACACAATTATCCTTTTCTCTATAAGGAACTCATCCAACTTCTAACCTCCATTTTCCTCAACACTCTTTTACCCTTTGTCCACTCTCTTTAGGATCATGGGTATCCTCTTCCACCACTTAGAGATCTGCCTCACTTCATACTCTCATCTTTCCCACCTCGATCTTTTACCTCCTTCATCCTTTCATTTCTTTTATAATATCATTTGATGTTCATGCTTGCAACATAACAATAAGATTTATCGAACACCCTAGTTCTATGACACATCTATCAGCAATGCTATGGGCTTGCACACTCCCATGCATGTTAGGTTCTAAATAGCACAAAGCAGCCAAGGTTTGCAATATCAGGCTTATATCGGGATTAGCTAAGGGTGATATAAATAGAAACAACATGGCACGTACCATTGGCCATCGAAAGTATTAAAGTTTAAAATCTTAAACATTACTAATAAACATTTAAAAGCAAATTGATTAAATCAAAAATGAAAAAAGAGAAAATTGTATGTACTGTAAGATCTTTTACCTATGTCATGTGCAAGATGACTAACAATTCAATAGAAAAACAAATATGGAACTAAAATGTAAAAGCTTAAACATTGTATTGAAGAATGTTCATTTGGAATATAGTAATTATGTAATTGTGAAAATATTAATTATATCAAGAAAAGATATTACTAAAGTAACAACTACAAAGTCTACATACAGAAAACAAAATCAGAAACAGTTCTGCCTACAACTATCAACAATTTGACATCCCCATTAAAGACACGCTATCTCCCCAATCACTGAGCGAGTGAAATTTTGAATAAACAAAGACATTAAAAGAGGATATCCTTCAAAGAGAGTGCATATGGAATTGTAAAGCAACTTAGTAATAGCAATTTTCTCCCTTAACCATCTCCCTTTCTCTCACTTTTCCCTTTGTTCCTCCTTTTATTGTTTGCTCTTCTCCCTAACAACTACTATTGTCAGCCACCTTATACTCTTCTGTTTCTCCTTCTAAGGTTAAAAAGTTGACTACAATGAACCAAAATCAAGAGACTCCATCCAAGACCAATAACATGACCCTGTTACTTGATCTCTTATAGCCATTAATTGTCTTAGATCTTGTTAACTTTCCTAGTCTTATCAGATGTGATTAAAAAGTTTTAGGTTTGAGACAAAGTTCTTTTGAGAATACCTGGAAACTTCCAATTCTAATGTTAAAATAATGTATTACCTCTTTGTTGTAGACTTACACATTCATGTACACAGCGATAATAAAAGCTCAATTGTGCCCATCCCAGTAATTGCAAGATAGATGTTTTCTCTATATACTCAATTATACTGATGATGCCCACAAACAATCTGATGGCAAACAAATTAATAAAAAGCTCAATCCACCACCTTGTCACATCCTTAGTTGGGATTGCCTAATGAATGTAACACCCAAGCGATATTCGTCCACAAAGATTAACCTAGACCTTAATCTTGTGCAATCCACAAAGGACATGCATAGAGAAGAAAAGGTTAGAAATGAGAACATGTGGGTAATATGTCACCATCGCGCACGAAAAGGGCAAATAACTAGGATCACAAGCAACACAAAGCAAATAACTTTTATTGGACACAAAAGCTCTCGCAAATGGGCTAAACAATCACACACAAATGCAAATGCAAGTCCAATGTCTATCTAGCACTTTCATCAAACAAAAAGCGAGCACGCTAAAGGCATTGCACCAACCCTTAGGCATATAACTAAGGCCCTATTCGACCTAGTGTCACCCAGGGGTTCCAGGTCCCAAGGGTGGGACCTAACACAACATTGACACGACACCAACAAGAAGTATTACAACACGACATCTAAAAGTTGGGACTTTGGCCAAAACTGAGGTCATTGACTTCGGATTGGGATTTCAATGTCATGTCATAATAATGACATCGATCAGGTGTTAGATGACACACTTCTCCACCCCTCGTTGTTGTTGTAGCTCTGAGACCTCATTGTCACCAAGGTGGTCGATGGTGTCGAGAGGGTAGCAAGCCTCAACTCCTGTTGTTATTGTTGTTAGTGTTGCTTCTCCCAATGCGACCCCTCCAGTCAAGAGGTGTTAGGAGACCTTAAAGACTCCCCCTTTGGGAACCGAAGGAGCTCGCTAATGGTGCTACAAGGGTTAAGGGGCACCCATCCACCTCAGCTGGTTGGGCGAGGTGGAAAGGTGGTCGATGGGATGTTTGTGCATCAAGTTAAACGCCAACACCCTCCGCTCGACCTCGGGCATCATTGGATTCTCAATGTGAGGGCCCAAGGAAAGGTATGACATTTGATCCCTCCATTGCTTTCATGCCACTTATTGGGAGGATCCTTCTTCCTTTTGCGCTTGTCAACAACACAATAGAGTCGATTATGGAGATCCATATCTAAACACATGAGATGGTGCCCAAACCCATAAGAAAGGAAATAAAAAAGGAGGAAGGATATAGTAACTAACCCATGGCGTAGGACTAAGCTTTGCATCAGTGAGCCACTACTCACTCATTTAGAGGATGGTGGTGGATTCGGTCAAAGCCATGACAATTCTTTTAAATAGCCCCTTTTCGGTCTCAGCCAACCTCAAGAGGCATTAGTAAGAGTGGTCTTTCAAGATTGGAAGACTTCTAAAAAACGGAGTGGGCAAGAATTAGAGACCCACCACACGATTGCATTAATATATATACAAAAGTAATGATTCGACGTCTAAGGTCGATGATCACTGAGCGAGTAAGTTCGAACTCGATCGGAATGCATAATGTATATCTTAAGTAATCTAAGTCTAAGATGCTCATGCATGAGGAGCTAAAGGATTTCATCAAGGATTACGGACCCCATTGCTCGAGGAATTCACCTACACAAAACATCCCTTATAGTAGCAACTCCGACCCCTTCAGAGGAGGACAAAGTTTGCTCTGCTAAGACCGAAAGGGAAAATGGGATCAGTGACCGAACCAAGTCCCATCCGAACATGGAAGAAGAAGAGGTGGAAGAAAACAAGAGAGTGGGTAGAAAATGAAGGGAGAGGCCCTATATATATAGGATCGAGTGACCTTTGGCTTCACCACTATACCCTTCATTTGCCTAGAGGTTCTTCTAGACAAACGACATGGCAATATAGGATTAGTTAAGGAAGATTAATCGCAAAGACTACAATCACTTAAATCCTAAAAAGCTCATATGGACAAACGACATAGTAGCATGAGATTGGCAAAGAAAGATTGGATGCAAAGATTGCAATCTCTACAATCCTCGACGATTTAATTGCAAACCAACATGGCACCTTACTATTGGATCTCAAGAATCAAATCAAATCTAATCAGGTACTACAATCGAAGCAACATGCTTCAAGAAAACCAATGCAACGGTGATGGTTCACACGAGCAGATTGTTTATTACACAAGCTAGAATCCAAACAACAAAAGCAATGCACATAGCACCATCAACAAGGAACCACCTCGACATGACCAAATCAACTAAGAAACATCCCTCGATACAGACACAGCCTAATTAACCAAGAAGCGTCCCCCGACATCAATGCAATTGAATCAAACGAGAAAAGTTCCGAGACAATGCCATCATCGAATTATCCAAAAAAGCATCCTGCGATGATGAAATCAAATTGACAAAAAAGAATCCCATGACAGTGATGGTCGAATTGGTCCAGAAGTGTCCTACAATAACAACATGACGACAACATAGTCGAATCAGCCACAAAGCATCCTACAATGATGGCACAGCCAAGTGCAACAAGTAAACGACCTTTAACGAGGTTGACAACTCAACCACAAAGTGTCAACTCGATCCCACGACATTGGGATGTGCAGCACTAATAAGAAGGCCAACTCAACAGCGACTACTCTGCAACCGCAACAAAACGATTCTAAGCACAATCTCGTGATCCACTGATGGTCGAATGATGCCTGTAAACATTTCAAGCGTTTACTGCAGCCTAGATGCAATCTAGCACTCATCCATCACACTATAAATTGACCCTAGGTGTTCCTAATATACTTTTTAACTTCAACACTTGACCAAATCCTCGAAACCTTTACTAACTTAATACATCAAAGGGGTCTCATCAGATACACCCCTCCTCTGTCACCTCCTCCCCTTCCTTCTCTGCCTCCTCGCTCTTCCCCTCCACCTTGGCCTCCTCATTTGCCTCTCCTTCTGCCTCCCCCTCCTCCATTTCCTTCGCCTTCTCCCCCTCTCCTTGTCCTCCTCCGACTCCTCCCCTGCACCCTCCACTTTCCATCCACCTCCAAAAACACCTCTAGAATTCAAGAAATAATTCTTCTAAAATTTCCAAAAAAAAATGAATCAGTGTTATAATCATATATGAGTGTGACACTTGATTTTTAATTTAAACATACTCGACTATAAAATCCAAAATCTTCAATTGGAAAGGTTAAATAAACAAGTGTATCTCAGGTCATTTTGAGTGTAACGAGATCAACTTCCAACAAATGATCCAAAACTCTCATAATTCTACTATAACATGATTCTAACAAGAATTTTTTAGAATTTTTCCTTTGTGGATGGATTGTGTGAACGAGTGTAAATGGATCAACTTTGACCAAATCATCTCAAGCATTCACAATTTACTAAGATATGATTCCAACATATTTTTGTACTGATTTTTTTCTATTTTATGATAATTTTAGAATAATTAATTATCAAATTAATTAAGCTTTCATAAATCAATTCATTTTTTTAATTCTACTAGAAAATGATTCTAACAAGGATTATAAAATTCTTTTCATTTTATGATGAATTTAGGATAGATAATTCTCGAATTTGATACGTTTTATCTGTGAATGACTGTATTTTAATTTATTTTTGAGTGAACTTTCACAATTCTACTACAACATAATTCTAATAAAAATTTTGGTGGATTTTTTCTTTTTTGATGATTTTAGTTCTTGGATTGGTTCTATGAACGAGTGCAATTCAGTTCATTTTCGAGTCTAAAGCTAAAAAAAGACCTCGCAGGTAAAATTGATTATGAAGGGCCATCTGGTAAAAATGATTATAAGGGGCTTCATTCAGTAAATTGCCCAAAAAAGAAGACGATATATCGACTGGCAGCATAGGTAGCAGCATCATATAAGCAGTGCCTCTACAAAGAGGCAAATACTGTTGTCATTGTTGAAAGACAGAAAAATCCAGTGCAAAGAGTCAGGATAAGACAGGAAGAAGCATTAGGGCTTAGTTAAAAGCACCACTGTCCACTACTAGTCATTCAATTTGTTTTAGATGAACATTGTGTTGAAGGTGAGAAAAGAAAAGTTAACACATGTTACAAATTACATGATAATCAGCTAAAAAGCAGTACACTGTACACCCATAAACCAAACCATTACAGTCCAACCTATCTGCGAGGGTTCACCCAGTTAAACAAGATGCCTCTACGACCTTCAATAGATAACCAGTCATGGCTTAAATAATCAAGCAGTCATCAAAAGCACATCCTTCCATGGAAGAGCCAATGACATATATGAGGTAAACTAAAGCCCTATAAGACCGTCCAGTATAGCAAGGTACCTAGGTGCATTTGAACCATTTTATAGAACTATGTGCATATTGATATATCACCAATGTTCAGTCAACACATGAATTGATAATCATTTGATCCTTACTGACCAATGATCCTTTCTAAATCTAAAGGAGACAAAAAGAGATCTTTTGTGGTTGTATAGATCAACTGTACCAAGAAGAAAGATTGTTCTATCCTCATATTACCATTAATTTACGAAAAAAAACTTCCAATACTTAAATTTGTTTAGTTTCAATTAGGGCTAATTAGTGTTGTTTTCTTACTATTAGATCCAATTAGGGGTCATTAGGTATAATTTAGGGCTAATCACAACTTATTCTATTCATAGATTCAATTTTTCAACCTTATAACTAGAATTTTTGTTCATTTATGACTTAGGTACACTTTATTCATCTTTAAATATAATTTATATACCAAGAAATTAGGAGAAAAAATCCTAAGATAGGGTTTTTAATTTTGGGCCATTTTCGACCCATTTATAAATGGATACCTACAGGTGTACCAACACCGGACACTGGTACCATCTGATATGTATCAGTCCGATCATATGCCCAGTCTTGCATGATATGACATTCTTTGGAATTAACCTCCTTGGAATCAACCATTAATTGCAACTTGAATGATGCGATGGAACTGATAAAAAAGCTTGCCTGTTGGTGGTACAGGTGGATCATCTACAACATTAGTGACAGGAATAGGAATATTCTCCTGGCCTCCACTAATGTCTTCACATACCAGCCTGAACAAAAAATGGGTTGGTTCAGGATTAGACAAAGTTGCAACATCATGTGGATTAATAGTCCTCCAGCAAAAACATTACAGATAAAAGAGAATAAGAAACTAGTGATCTCAAAAGTCATCAAGACTGATGACTAAGTGTGCTTAAAATCAGGGCAACATACAACTTTCCATGTATTGGATGATAATAGAAAATAATTAATAGGAGCACAATGTTGGCTACACATGGTAATAGCCATGCATGATCACAAATATAACGACGGATCATATACAAGGACAATTTTGCCAAAGAACAAAAACATGATCCACAATATGTCCTAACTAAACAAAGGGCTTGATTCTGAAAGGAGGAAAATTTAGTGGAAAAATATTTCCTGTTATGGCCCCCAAAGCCCAAGAAAAGAAAAAAAATAGAAAATGTGAGGGGGTTATATTACTAGGAATGTCCAAGGTGGATCAAAATTGACCTAGTCCAGACGAGATCAATCGATCAGCACAAAATTAACCATGGATTGCTTAATTTGTGTTCAATTGGCTTATTTCAAAGTTCAAACCATAGATTGATGTTTTGGGTACTGGAACCATGCCAGTCCATGGTAAGGCCAGTATGGATCTGGTCCGGTCCAGCATACCATGCACAGGTCCATGGTCGGATCAGAATGGTTTCAGTCTGGTCCAGACAGTTGGACGAAGGGGAGAGAGACAAAAAGGAAACAAAAGAAGAAGAAGAAGCTGGTCCGGTCCAGCATACCATGCACAGGTCCATGGTCGGATCAGAATGGTTTCAGTCTGGTCCAGACAGTTGGACGAAGGGGAGAGAGACAAAAAGGAAACAAAAGAAGAAGAAGAAGCTGGTCCGGTCCAGCATACCATGCACAGGTCCATGGTCGGATCAGAATGGTTTCAGTCTGGTCCAGACAGTTGGACGAAGGGGAGAGAGACAAAAAGGAAACAAAAGAAGAAGAAGCAGTGGCAAAGGAAGAGAAAGGAGGAAGAAGAACAGACGAGGCTGTGGACAAGGAGGGGGAGGAGGCGTACATGCGGGCGGCCACATGCAGCAAGCATGCAGCGAATGGAGAGGTTGAAATTCCCCATATCTGAGGTGTGTCACAGACCTAGGTAGGTAAACAGAGAAATAAGATTATACGAGGACTCAACCCAAAGAACCCGATTTGGGTCTGTTCCATGAACCGGTCAGCGATTCAACCTTGAATACTGACCAAACCATATTGAACCAGTCAGTTTTGCAGTTCTTGTTTCAAACAACCCAGGCTGATTTGTTGTACCTGGGACCTGACTTTATTGAAAAAGATGTTGCAGGTGATGTGGGAGAAGGTTCAGCAAATCCCAATACATATTGTTTAATCATCCAAACCTTGCTCCTTAGATCATACAAAAGTATCAACCATGCCATGGAAGAAAAGAAAGAAGAAAAAAACTGACGATGAAAATTTCTTATTGCACTAATTGACTTAAACCTTAAGCATCGAATCAGATATAGTCTTCAGCACACATACTGAAACTTATCAGACCAGTGAACACTAAATAGGGTGATAGAGTACACGTACATGTCGGTCATTAGTGAACAACAATAAATCAACAACCCATTGTTTTATAAATCAACAACACTAAATAGGGTGATAGAGTGCATGCTAGTTGCTAGTGAAAAAGATGTTTAGAATGCCATAATGTCAGTATATTAAGTAAATGGTGGACCAACAAACATGTTTAATTTGTCTGATCTGTAAATACCAGTATTTGATTCCATCACCACTAAGTACACGTATAATACTTGTTGCCAAATCATATCAAGCTCATCAAAGCCTAATTCCACTTGAGAAAATAATACAGCAATCAGATTACTTAATCTTGAAAGGAATTTTAAGTAGATCATCAAAGATTTGATGTTATTGTGTCAAGAGAGTACAGGAACCACAGGCAACACCAATAGAAATCAATAAAAGGATAAAATGACCAAGTTTACAAAATTTGGTGCTTGGAACATAAGCTTATTGAAGAGAACTTGCATCTTGTATCTGGAGTACATTTTATTGAGGTCTCATATCAATTTTGCATCTTAAACCAAAAGAGTACCATTTCCTTTAAGAAACACAAACTACTGCTCTTAGTATAACTTGTAGTAATTAATACTCCATGAGACCTCTTATGCTATTCACATTACTCAGTCAAATGCCAACAATTCCCTTCTCGTCTAACTAAGATACATAGTGCATAGAAAACATAAAAACCCATTAAAAGGCATCAGAATTATTAAAAAGGCCATCTTCAATTCCTCATTTTCACACCTTTGGGCTTGCACTACAAGTATATGGAAAAAAACATATGATAAGCAGTATTGGACAGCAATAAGAGGAATGGTCAAAATCAAGACATGGGTCTCCTCTAGCCTTAGCAAAACCATGTTCTCTATACAAAAATTTCTTAATAAGCACTGATCTTGACCTATAAAGTTTGACTTGTCTGGAATAAGAGTCTTAACTCTCTGATGATTATGGTGATCATGATTTTGCCAGGAACATAAGAACTTAGATTAAAGTGGCAAGCCTAGCCATCTAACAAGAAAGACCAAGGAGTTTAACACTGGCCCATACCTACTATATTAGCCAATACATACTAATCACAGGGCCCATACTGTGCCAGAATGTGGTATACCAGCGGCAACAACACCCACTTACAGGTCCAACATCTTCTTTATATTTTTCCCAGCTGCATGCCATGGTATGTCATACAGTACCACTTTTGTGTATACAGTATGGACAAATACTTTGTAACTCTTAAGAATGTCTTGAAAGCCTCATCTTGCAAAGATTGATGTGAGAACCAAACAAACTATTTTTGTAAATAAAGCAAGATGTATTATCTAATATATGGTCGGATGAGGATCAAAGAATACCAGAAGAAAAAATCACACGAAGTTGACAAGAATATCTGATTAGATATTGGTTGGAAAAAAGATTAGCTTGCCAATTTCTTGGATGAACATGGAGGAAGCTGCAATCATCCAATATGGAGGAGATAATTTTTCGTCAAAAAAGGGTCCGAATCATTTTTGCTTAACATATAAGTGGCTGTTCTATACAGCAGCCAAATTTAATTGCAGATTGAAAGCAAAGTCTTCATGAGTTGGTAATGCATGGCATTCACAGTAGACCTCTGAAATCAGTTTATGTGGCACTCAACATTATCATATATTATCATTGTATTTGAAATTTAGCGATAAAGAGACTATATCTAAGAAGAAAGCCTTTATAGAAAAACTGAAGCAATGAAAACTCCAGGAACTACAGTCATACTTCGAGCCAAAAGTAAATATACATCAGCCAAGAAAAATTACTTCATTTTTATTATGCCTTGAAAATAAGCAATAATAGGATATATTGATCCACGAATTTTATAATCATAGAGTTAATATATTTGGTTAGTTTAGCAACATCCACAAAGTCTAGAAAATGAAAGATCATCTATAAGCAACTTTATAGCACCGAGCCAACACCTTCTTTGTCAGGCACTTTTAAGTATAAATGCGTTTTATTAGTTGACAAGAGAGTAATGTAGTGTAAGAATAGTACCCACGCAGATCTGAAATAGATCTAGGAGCTTGAGCTCGACCAAAATAAACCTGCAATTTAGGAAAAGTTTAATAAATAGGAGGCAAGAACAAAGATGAGCAGGAGATTTCAGTATGGAATATGGCCAGTACCTAAAACCCAAAATCAACGATGCATTTAACCAAAAGTGACATAGTATTACCCATTCAAAAGATAATCAAACAATTAGATATTTTGAGCTAAATTGAATTTTTTGTATATAATCCAAAATTGACATGAATTAAACACAAAACAATGTCTGCCATAACTAATTGTCGAGAATCACGAACACATCAACTTGGTGGAAGTGTCCATGTCGAACATAGACACATCACCGACACGATCAGACACATGTCCAGCCGTGCCTTTTTTTATTTTTTTTCTATTTTTGTCGGACACAACATTGCTCGAGATTTACTCGTGTCAAACACGGATTTACTCATCACATCGTGCTAACATGCGATGGAGGCATGAAATCCCTGGAAAACTAATTCATCAATGGATTCAGCAAGGATTTCTTGCCTGTTACGAACAAATTGTCGGCATTAAATAACACCTACATCCACCTTCTTCCTCATCGACGAAGACCCAAGCAAACCCTTCTTCCTCACCAACGAAGCCTTTGGCCTGCCCCATGCAACCCCCAAACAACCATCACTCACCTCTACCCCGACTCTTGAGCAAACCCTCCTTCCTCGACGAAGCCTCTACCCCCTGCGTCGATTCCCCCCAATCCACCACATCCCATCGACATCTAGCGAAGCCTATGCCCCACTTGCATCCCGTCGGCATTCTCAGGCCTTAACGATTGCGCCCCCCAGCCCATCCACGTCCCACCTATGTCCACCAGTACTCGATGGCCATCACGCATCCTCAGGCCCTTCGCCCTCCAGTGCCCCACCTATGCCCACCACTATCTAGTGGCCATCGTGTGCCCTCGAGCCCTCCACAACCTCACCAATGTCCAACGAAGCTTCTTCCTCACCGGCGAAGCCTTCTCCACGTTGCGTCGCGAGGTAAGATGTTGACTTGTTAAATGTTAACTTGTTTACTTTTTACTGCTAAATAAAAGAAGAAAGCCTATTTTGATTATTAACCTATTTTTGTTTTTTTTTTTTTAACCTGGGTTTTTTTTACCACTTCTTCCTTTTTATTCTGATTAACTTGTTAAAACCTATTTTGGCATATATATGCTTACCTATTCTGAATCAGATTAGGTGCCCATGAATTCACCCTAGGTATTCTTGAATATGCTCACCTGACCCTTGTCACCGACTTCTCGAACCTGCTATGATAGCACTACATGACTTTCATTTTTAGCTTCATTATGATGGATTATGTAGGTATAAAATTATGTCAAGACATGCTCAAAAAATGATGCACATTCAACTCTCTGTTGCTTTGCAACTTCAATGAGATTTTGGATTGGTGCTTATCATACCATAATGTATTATTATAAAATTTAAATATAAATACTATAAACCTTATGTTAATCAAATATTATATATAAATTAAAAAATTCACATATCCTCAGCGTGTCCATGTCCTATTTTTTTTTAAAATGACATGTCGCCATGTCTGTGTCGTGTCGCGTTTTTGTCTATGCTTCTTAGACCTATTTACACTCCTATGATAAAAAAGCAATATGATGTAAATAAATGTCAACAAGAACATCAAGTCATAACTAAAATAATTACTAGTTTGCACAAAATATATCAAGTGCAGAATACAATATGAATCTTCACACTGTAAAGTTGTAAACAAGCTTATGTCACCATCGTATACCAGAATGTTTACATTGGGCATCTCCATATACTTTTCCTAAAGACGTGTATCAACAAGAATAAGCAACATGGTGTTAAAACAACATATGAATCTGTTCTTTTGTCATCATAGAATATACTTGTTTTTTTACAATGCAAACACCAAAGGAGCTAGCATAATTCTATACCAAAAAGTCACCGAAAAAGCATTAGAAGTTGGATCCAAACTGAATGTTACAACTTATATCGAGAAATTAACACAGATGGAAGAGACAATCAAGCAAATGTGGTACAAGAAACAAGCCAATAAGTACACCATAACAAACTAAAAGAAACTCTCATGATTCAAGTAACAATTTTGAATAATTATTTTCCAAGTCAATAAGATAATAATAACTATAAGAAATCAATATGTATTATAATACAATGGCTAGTATGTCCCAAAAATTTTATTCAAAATAATATGCATAAAAACATAGAATTTCAAAATTGAAACTAGATCAGTTTCAACTACTGAGGGCAAGACTTTGTGTCAACAGTGAGGTTGCACCTCTGCAACTTGTGTCAAGGGTTTGATTCATAAAAAACAACCTATTTAGTATTTACTATTAAAGAAAGGACTGTATGCATTGCTCCTTTGCAAGGTTACTACCTTCATCTAGGACCAATCATTAGCAAGGGTGACTCTAAAATATAAAAAATTAATAATAAGTGATCAAAGGCCTACGGTTTCTGGGATCAGTTGCACATATCCTTTCTTGCCACTAAGCACCAATTGAAGCAACATTCTGAAATCCATATATAGTTTTTCTCATTGCTTCTTTTGATCTACAGATATGAGTGTTTCAGAGCCATTTGTAAGTTGTTTCATAAGTTTTTTGCTTAATTTCTGTAATGCGTACCAGTTTGGGATTAAAAAAATGCATAACTTAAAAGAATATCTTTCTTTCTGGCTAAATAACAGCTAATTATAGTTGTTTGAGTAAAGTAGATGGAGTTTGTAATTTATGAGTATATAAAACCTAAACAGTCTATTTGACTATTTTATGGAGTAAGGACTTCCACTCTTCGCTTGGGTGCACACTAAAGAAGAAAAAAGATACAAATAAAGAGAAAGGAAGGAAGAGAAAAGGAGCAGTTTCCTTCACACTAACTGCATAAAAGGAGAGAAAACTAAGGTTTAATGGAACCTTTGCTCCAAATCTCTGGTATCAAATAGAATTAAAACACAGGTTTAGAAAAATCAGTTCTCTTTTCTCCACCAACTCAGCTTTAATCTTTCTATATATTTTCCATGTTCTAATCCAACCTCCTCATTCTATTTCTGTTGCCTTAATGCCCTTAGAATATTTAGTAACACTGAGAGAATCATGAGAGTAGGATTTCACGGGCTAGAACTGCATAAGATTATTATTATCTATCAACTTTATATACCATTTCTAGTAATGACAAGCCATCCAAATTCCATTTGCAGCAAAATACATTGTATTGCCTTTGAGGAGATTTGAAAACCCAGCCTGACCGTAATCAGAGAAAGCTAGCTTGCTTGAGTAGTTTGTCATGGATCTAAGAGTGTGATAAACATTGCCAATGTGTACCAGGTTTAACAAGATTCTTTACTTTTTTTTATATGGTACTCAAGTATCTACTGTCAATATGGGATAAAGTTGGCCTCCAAAGGATTAACTAAACCCTAAAAGTAGGCCTGACTAAAGCAGTAATGGTTATGTATCTGGCATAGCACATGGCCAGATGATCCAAAGAACTCCGAGGACAGACATACAAGAATCCCTTGCAATTCCTAAAGCCAACAAAAGAACCACTCAAGAATCCAGCATGGGGAAATGAAGTAGAGTTGTGTTCAGGGTAAAGGTGACACAACGCAGGTAGCCTAAGTTAATATAATACTAAACAGATATGGGTTCAAACAACTATCTGAACTCTTTTTTAATCAAGATGACTTAGTTATCCAGATTACAACTAAATAACACCAAAAAACTATTCAGTTTAACAAAGCTCTAACTGGGCTAGTCCAATTTAAACCAGTAAATTAAACCACAAAAAAGGTGCATCCTAAGAGGCCAACTAGAAAGTGAACAACCCATTGAGAATGACATGTGAGTCATCTTTATGATATCCCAGAAAAAATCAATACATAACTTCTTCATGTCCCACTCACAATAATGGGAAAAATCATGAACATATTGAAAAACAAATGGAACCAGAAAAGGACATATAGTAGAGGAAGGGAAAAGCAAAAGAAGCACCGAGGGAAGCACATGAGAGAAAATAGAAACCAGATGAGACAATTTTCAGTAACCAAAAATTATACTACAAGCTGGAAAAGATACTAACAGTTTTTTTCTATTCATAGACTGCACTCAAACAGCAGAGCTCAGACTATCCAAAAAAGTAAAAGATGTTGATTGCAATGTCATCCTATCAAACCAACCAATCACACAACTTGTGATGTTACACCATGCTATCTATATACAAAGTAATTTTTGGGGATCACTTGGTGTGGAAACAAATATCATCAAGACAATTTGATCAAGAGAGACTTAAACAAAACATCTATTGCAACTAATAATCACTAACAACCAATCAATAACATAACAAATCCTAGTAACATAATATCGACCTTTAACAAAAAAAAAGGCAAGAAATTTTAAAAAACCAATTAAAAATAACAATAATTTCTTCATCTAATTGACTTGACCCTTAATATACCATTGGAAAGTTAGTCCAAATCCCAAATTAAACAAAATGTGAATCTTCAATCCTGTTTGGGTTGCATGAATCTTGAAACATATAAATCTGATTCACTTCAGGACTTTATAAACTCAAATAGAATACGCTTAAGTTGAATTTACACTTGGATTTGACTAAAAGGACATATTAGGCAAGTAATTTAACAATGTATGCCCTACTTGAAACAATTTTCAAAAGTTTATGCTGTGTACAGAGCTCATCTGATATGACAATATGTTATTGAAATATAAACATTACAAAAGTTGTTAGTATCCTTCAATGCCTTCTGTACCATCATGTTAAATATTTAATATTTATTTTTCCAACCTAGAAGTATATTTGATGCAAATAGTGCTAAAGACAATAACTACACTAAGTTTTCCCACCTCTTACAAGGCTAAGAAACAGAAAAGTTCTAACTTTTTTTTTCTGGTAGACTATGAATTTTAATCAAAAAGGCAACATCATAAAAGACAATGATATTTCTTTGTAAGTAAATACAGACGAACCATGTTCAAAATCTTCGAATAGGGAAAATAATTCCATATATCATGAAATAGAGGAATCATCATTATCCCAAAAAGACTCAAAGAAGACAGAAGCAACAATAATTTTAAATGGCTACATTAGTTCACATAATCAGTTGAAAGACCTGGTTAGTTGTCAGATGAGGCTGACCCTCGAGCCTCTTCAAGTTGAATTTGTATACAGTAAACCCCCGGACACCTTTTTCAGCCCAGTATTTTACAACCTGTTGACAAAAGAGTATTTGAACAACCAGAATAAATGCCAAACCAAAAATCAGAGCAGGTGAAGAAGAACCAACTAGTCTAGGAAAGTTCTATAATAGCAAAGAATTTAGAAAATCATAATCAATGCGAGTGAAATAAGACAACTTCTAAATTATCTTCATACAAGAATCAAAATTCATGATATTAGCAACAAGGTTCGACTTCTTGTGCTGACCGAACATGCTAGCTGGCCAATGGTATGGCACATTCTTTTGTGTTTATATTTTGTGGAAGAATGAAAATTAAAGCAATGTTGAAGCATTTCAGTTTGGTTTAGCAGTGAATCGGTTTGACTAAAAGAATAAGTCTAGTCCCATTGGATTTTGACAGGAAACCAACATTAATAATTGTCAACTGTTAGAGAGGGTAATTTTGCCGTGATAAAAGTATAGTTCTTAATTTTTAATACACTCATATTAGGATATTGTATAACCATATCTATATCATGATAGTTTATACTCGTATTAGTTTGGTTGCCATGACAGTATTACTGAAAAACAGGACAGTATCCGTATCATGCTATTTTACATCCATACAATGTTATTGTAAAATGGGGGCAAACAGTTGCATCATCAGTCATGGACAAAAGTGAAATGCCTCGTAAATTGGAGCAGAAATAAGATTTTTGTCAAGCCTAGGTTTATGATGTCTACTTAAAGCTAAGATTTATTGTTGATTATATTGAAAAGACATGAGATATTTCTATATAACCCTTGATAAATAACAATTAAAAGGATACTTTTGTATATTAAGAAATTAGTAGTTTGCTATGCTTTTATTTTATGCATATCCATATCATGATAGTTTACTCTCATATTAGTATAGATGTCATGACAATATTACTATAAGGGTAGTATCGCTATCATTCTATTTTTTACACCCACACGATATTATTGTAAAATAGGGGGCAAACAGTTGCACCACAGGTCGTGGACAAAACTGGAATGCCTCATAAATTGGGAGCAAAGATAAGGTTTATGTCAAGCCTAGGTTTATGATGTCTACTTAAAGCTAAGATTTATTGTTGATTATATTGAAAAGACATGAGATATTTCTATATAACTTGTAGATAAATAACAATTAAAAGCAACCTGAACATGCAGAACCAATAAAAAGAAATTAAATGCTAAAACATGCTTCCAAAACAAAACCTTATATAAACCATCATATGTGTAAACTTTTCCACAGTAACTGTTTTGTGATTCATGCCCACGAACAACCCTAACAGGTGAACCGCATTCACAGCTATTCTGCACAGAAAAAGAGGCAAATCATTCTCTGGAACTAGAAAAAAAATATATGCAAAAGCATATAGATAAAAAAAATGTTTATTACATCATTCTTTAAAGTCCAAAGTTTCACATACAGTTACTGTAAAATTGTGTTTCGCAGCTTGTGATGGCAGAAAGGCCACTAATAATCTATATATTGATTCGAGCTATATTTTTTATAGAAGAAAAATACCTTAAATATAATTCAATGCATATAGACAAGCACAACCGCTATTCAAGGCAAAAGCATAAAGATTTTTTACCAATAATTTTTATAATATATCTTCATTTTGAATCATCTAAGCCACGCAAGTAGCTTCAAAATATGTTATGTATTTTTTATAATTTCTCTTATAAATGTATTTTGTCTTCACCTACTAAAATCTAGGGAAGGCAAGGATAAGAAAATCTTCGTAAGTCAGAGGCTAATGACCATATTTTAGGCAGCTCCACTAAGGGTCTTCAAGGACGGAGAAAAAATTGTGCTTTATAAGAACACACAAAACTGTGATATTTTTTGTGCTCGCTTAAACTTGCTTCATTCTTTTCCTCTTCTCGTCTCACTCTCTTGTATTTATTTCATTTCATGAAATGGCATCAAAAATAAACAAATTGACTTGTAACTGCAATTATGATACCTACAGATCTTCTCGTGTCAACTATTCTTATGATCCTGTTACTATTATTAGTACATAAACTAAGACTAAAGGACTTTGGATATGAATGTTGTCGAAATTACAATGTAAAGGGATCTCAAATCCCTTGATATGATCGCCATATGTTTTCCCAGATTCCTACCATACAAGAGGGATTTGACATCCCTTGAGTTCACAATTTATGAGATTAATTTGATTGACTTTCATCCTCTAAATAGGGTTGCGATGTATACAGAATAAACATCAATAAAATATACATTTCTTCTTCCTCCTTTCACTTTATCATGATATCCGAGCTTCTGTTTTGATCCTTCCCTTTGTTCTAATCCTTTTACTTTCTTCACAACTGTCACAACCCTTCGTCGCTAAGCACAATCGAGTCTCCTCGGATACTTCCGCCTCCAATGTAGCTTTCCAATCATTGTTGCTTGTTCCTGATTCGTTGATTTCACCATCAAACAATATCGCCAAACCGCAGCCCTCCATCACTGCACATCCCTCAATCAAGTTCCTCCAATCGTTATTTACCGCCACGATTCTGCCCGTCCGAGGGTCAGTGATACCACTACTGCTGCTGCAATTTTGTCCGTCCCCAAATTAGATTCCTTTCAACGACTCACTGTCGCAAGGCAAAGGACATGATCATCATCACTCGCTGCACTTTGTTCTCTCCCGAAGGCTACTATGGGTCCCTCATTGCATCCTTTTGACGATGCAGTTCCAATGACGCCCAATCACAACCCTCCCTCTGATTTGCTCCAGCGATGCAGCTATGTTCTCCTGGATGAACATCTCTACTCCCCTTCTTCCTATCGACTGAAAATCATACAACTCGTCATTCTCCTCTCCGATCTCGTATATTTGTCGTCTTCTTCATCGATCGACTGCTAAGCAAAAGCCCTCCCTTGACAATCAATGTGGATCCCCCTTGACCTCCGATCTTCACCATCGACAACCAACGCCCTTGAGCAGCGGACAACCTCCCCATCACAGCCGACCTTCCACATCTATCACGACCTTCCAAATCTGTCGCATCCAATCTCCACCTCCTACCTGTTGCTACCCTTACTATCGTTGTTGCCGCCCTTTGCATGCCCTTGGTTGCTCCGTCACTCTTTCCTCTACATCTGGTCCGGACCATCGCTGTCCAAATATGTCAAGATCACATAGACAGATTGTTCCACTTCTACATATATTTGGTCTTCTTCCACGGGGGTAAAAGTCCGACCACCATTCTCTTTAGTTGTAGTTCTCCTCATTTCCTTCAACAGAAAAAGTCCTCCCTCCCTAGATCCCCTCAAACAAGCATGGCGAGCACTCGTACGACGTCTTCTCCCACCTCCTCAAGGAGCGCATCACCTATGTCAATGGCCCCATCTCCAACAAGATTGCCAAAATGGTCGTGGCACAATTCCTCTTCCTAGTGTCCCAGAACCCATCTAGGAGTTCTCCACCCTTCACCTCGTCCATTGCTACGAGTAATTTGAATGGAGAATAGAAAAATCCAATTTGTAAGGTATTGTCGTAAGATTGGACATACAATTCAAGAATGCTGTAAACTTACTAGAAAGACCACTGCAACTATCAAGTCTTCCTCCATTAGCCCAACACTTTCTGCTACAGATGTTGAAGCTATAGTCAACAAGGTTTCATATTGTATATCACTTCATTCTGCCTTTATAATTCCTGACATGTCAAGTAATACTACTTGGCTTCTTGATTCAACTTGTGCAAATTATATGACAACAGATTCTTTAAAATACTCTTTTAGAACTCCTGCATTTAATATTCACACTACTAATGGGTCAACAATTTAAGTCATATTAGCTCAATTTTTACGTCCAATCTCACAATCTCTAATACATATTTTGTTCCTCAATTTTTATTAAACCTATTGTCAGATGATAAATTATGTGACCTGGGATTTGACGTTCTATTGGTCGTAATATGCAAGATCCACAGACTGGTCAGATTGTTGGGACAGGCCATAAAGCTGGATATTTGTTCTTCCTCACTCAACTTCATATTCCTTCTACAGCTGCTGCATCACTCAGAAAATTGTGAAACATGCTCCATTGGGTCTTTGGCATTCTCGGTTAGGACATACTTCACTTTCTCAACTAAAACCTTTAATCAATATTGGTCAATTGGGTTTGGTTTCTTCTCGTCATTTTGAATGTATGTCTTGTCAAATGGGAAAACAAATTGCCCTTCCATTTCCTATTAGTAATTCCTTTGCTTCTACGCCTTTTGATTTAGTTTATTTTGATGCATGAGGTCCTTCTCCTAGGTACCCACTATGGGTGGATCTAATTATTTTGTCATCCTTGTTGATGATTTCTCATGTTTTACATAGATTTAATTGATGCATAACCGATTTGAGTTATTTGTTACATATAAAACTTTTTCCAAAATGATTTAAACTCAATTTTCTCAAAAGACAAATTCTTTGTTCTGACAATAAAGTAACAGACACATATTGAACCAAAGATTATATGCCACAAAAGGAGAGCCTTTAAAAGATGCAACTCTTTATTAACTTGTTGGTAATCTTGTTTATCTGACAGTTACACGTTCGGACTTCGGATATATCATATGCAATTTATTTAGTTAACCAATTTATGTCGACGCCTCAGTGTGTTCATTATGTTGTACTTCAAATCTTATGCTACATAAAAAGAACAAGTTTTAATGGCTTTCATTTTTTAATTGAGGCATCCCTAGTGCTTCGTGTATACTCACTTAGATGTTGATTGGACAAGTGATCCCACTAATAGACGATCTACTACCGGATATTGTTTCTTTTTTGGTGATTCTTCGATTTTCTGGAAGAGTAAAAAACATAGTTTTGTTGCTCGTCTAAGTACCAAAGCAGAATATCATGCTCTTGCTTATACTACATCAGAATTGCTTTGGTTACATTGGTAACTTCAAGATTTAGGAGTCTCATTCCTGTAATGCTAAAGTTGACGATATAATCAAATAGCACAGGAGTTCCACCATTAGTAGGGACCATGAGGCATGAACACATTATTTGTTGTACCCCCCCGGGAAACAATATGATACAAGTGCTACGAATCGGCCCGCCCAATAACTCTTCGAGTGGAGGAACACAGGAAACAGGGTGCATATAAAGTGGTATGACCCCCACCTGATGCAATCGAAACTCAATCATCACTAACGTAACGATCGATAATGATCGAACTTCGATCGTACCAATTGAATCACATGTAAATTTGGGTTCAACAATCAAATTGACCATTGGACCATGGTTTCAATCGCTTATATGTCCTCCGCCTCTCGCTAACTCTCACTCACGCTCATTCTCAATCTCTCTGTCACTCTTAACTTGAGTAAACTTCTTAATGAGCTATTAGCACAAATCAAACCATCAGTTAGAGGGATTAGAAATCTAGATTTGGTGAAAATTCTTTCCAATTAAAGGTAGGTATGTTCTTACTATGTTTTATTTATCATTTGACATAATTAAATAATTATTCCGTAACTAGGAAGAATTAAGGGCGATTAGTGTATTTCTCTTAAGATTAGGCTCAGCAACTTCAATTCATCTGCACAAATTTAGCACAAAGTAACTAGAATAGTGCTATCAAACAAACCTTTAATGCCAAATTACCACGTTCCAACTTTTGATCCCGAATTTGCTGCTTACTACCAAGTAAATCGTGTCCACCCTGACCAGTGTACACAATATCTTCGGCATTATCACTGTCATCTTCGTACATGCCTGACAACACTATGCATACAGCAAGTGGAAGAGTATAACCCTTGTATTGTTCCTGCCACATTAAAAATAAAAATCAATGATGACTATCCATCTATCTAAAGAATCTCGATTCATGGTAATAGAAGACTAAGATTGAAATATAACCCTTGTATTGTTCTTGCTACATTAAAAATAAAAGCCAATGATGACTATCCATTCATGTAAAGAATATTGATTCATGGTAATAGAAGACCAAATTTTAAATGCACTATTTTGTAAACTAAGTGAAGCATGTCTCAAAAGCCAATTTTATGGAAATATGTTATAAAGAAGATACTTCATAGAACTATACTGCCATAATAAAGACAGCACTGATAAACAATTTAAAACAAGGATCTAAGGCATAACACAAGACAGTTCTGTTCGAAGGACAGTTGAGATTTGATAATGGCCATCACTTCTGTCACATAAGAGCCTTTATTATATTATAATGGATAGAAATGGATTATAATGGTCATTATCATCTTTATGTCATTTAAATTCACAGAACATGGTGGAAAAAAGTTCTAAAGGTTTAAGACATTTATAAAGATTATTCGGTAGGAAAGAGAGATAGAAGAAGATATTATTCATAGAATTGAAGTGAAATGATTAAAGTGAAGGAGGACATCAGGAGTTTATTACATTTATTAACTGTTTAATGAATTGAAAATTTGATTAAAATAACTTATAAGGCCAATCAAGAATTTTGAACAGAGGTATAGTTACAATCTAACTATGTACCGTTTCGGGCAGTTTGGCAATACTTGAGTTAGAAACATATACAATAAATTAATGTTGCAAATTTGAGAACACCAAGACAGTTGTTTAGTGCTACTAGAGAATAGGATAAAGGAATGTCTATATTCATGAACATTTATGTCCAACAAATGATAAAATGAGAAAAAGACAGTTATAATGGTCCAAGTACATCCAAAAGAGAAATAAAGATGCATCAGATAACATGAGTCAACTTAGTTGTACAAGGAGAAGTAGAGAGAGTTGTAGATAAATTTCAGTAGAAATAACATATAGATAATTAACTACTCTCAGTTTTACTAGTTATACTGCCTAAACAAAGTTCAGTGGCAAAGAAAGGTTAACGTAGCCACCCCAAATAGTTGGGAAATTAAGCTTGATGATTTTTATGTTGTTCTATTTAAATGAAAAAAACAAATAGGACATAATCCATAAAAAATGATTAAGAATTTGATAAGAACATCCACGAGTCAATAAGGATATCATATCAATTACCTGTTTGGCATAAGAGCCTCCCAAGTAGTCAATTCCATTTAGCCAGTGGCCATGTACACCTAAAACCACCATTTCAGCACGTGAATAGAATTGTTGTCCAACACCAATACCTACCAAAACACAACAGAACATACTAGATAAGCTTAGTAACATATGCTATCATGTGCATTTACCAAGATGAATAAAAGAGCATAACAAAAAAATATTTACAAATAACACATGCATAAATATCAGCACCAAATGCAACCTATCAAAAGATACTCAAACTTCGAATAACTGACCTGGAAGATGACCGATCCTTTTCTCATGACAGAGAACTGATCCATTTTCAATCATCTGCCAAACAAAGTTTTTGAAGAAATTAAACAAAAAATTTTAAACAATGATTGATGACAAACCAAAATCAATATCCACTCAACTCATGATACTGAATAATTTTTTAAATCATCATAAATTGGTGCATAGAAGCAATGATTATCATCCAGCAAAAATATACCTTCAAATGAAATTTCACATATGAGAACATGCATAGTTATTTATTTATACATAACATATATAAGTGTGTCAGGGCGTTAACAATTTTCAAAATGCATGCATCAATTCTGATAAATTGACATGAAAGCTTTATCATGTATATTAAAAGATCTACTGTTTCTTAGAAAATATTATGCAGTGTAAGATTATCCCAACTAAAATTTCAATTATAAAAAGATTGATGCATCAATTCTGACAAAGAACTCATATGAAAGCTGTCTCATATGATCACAAAAAACCTATTGTTTTGTCGAAAAGACTATGCAAGATAGAATTATCCCATTTCCCACACAGCCTAGCCAATAAGAGGGGATGATTAGATATATCCACGGGCACAACAACAAATAAGATCATCATTACTAATTTCTTTCCCATCAAGCCTTCTGATTTGCTATTATAGAGCAAGTGTTACAGTCATGCAGTTGATCAACTTATCAAACTTATTGAAGCACTCTAATG
Organism: Musa itinerans; assembly: GCA_001649415.1. NCBI lineage: Eukaryota > Viridiplantae > Streptophyta > Magnoliopsida > Zingiberales > Musaceae > Musa > Musa itinerans. Next base: position 124,238 of record LVTN01000220.1, on the reverse strand, counting down.
AAAGAACTATTGTTTTGTAGAAAAGACTATGCAAGATAGAATTACCCCATTTCCCACACAACCCAGCCAATAAGGGGGGATGATTAGATATATCCATGGGCACAACAACAAAAAAGATCATCATTACTAATTTCTTTCCCATCAAACCTTCCGATTTGCCATTATAGGGCAAGTGTTACAGCCATGCAACTTATTAAACATATTGAAGCACTCTAATGAAACCTAATCGTGGTTGGTTAATATGGAACTTATTTAAATTTAATAAGAGGATTGTTGAATTTATCTCAATGGTGCAAAGAAGAGAACATGGAAAAAGATATAAAGAAAAGAAAGAAAAGATGTTAAAGGCCACTGTCAAAGAAGAAACTTCTATTTTCCTCAAATGAACAGACGCAACACTGTCTTCAGAAAAGAATAAACCCCCTGATGCATAAACAAATAGGGCACTAAGTTGACTCATAATATGTCTCTGAGAATAAAAGAAAAGGCATCCTATACTTTCTAACCTCCCAATGTCAGACCTTTAAACAGTATTGAGAACCTTTAGGGAGAAGGACTTTATGAAAGAAATAGGTTTCTAATATAACAAAGATACCAGAGTCACCTGTCTACCACTTTCAAAACAAAAAGAAAGCTCATTCTGACAAAGACTGACAAAAAAACTTACCATGACAAACATTGCTAATTTTGCCCATAATTGATCCTCAAAACCAAGATTTTATGTACAACTAAATAACAATAGTCCAATTAATGACTTGAAAATTGAAATGACTTTCAGACTTATTCACCCAAATTGACTTTCAGACTAATAAGGGGATTTACTATCTGAATTAAGCAATAGTAATGAATAAACTATTTACCATCAACGTATCTTTCAACAAAATTTTCATTTACTAAAGTCCACAACTGGACTCATATGCATCCCAGACATCCACCTTTCAGACTAATAAGGGGCATTACTATATACCATCAATGTTAATGATTTTTACTAAGATGTTTGTTAACTGACCAAACACAACAGTGTTTTCTTTCCATTGAGCAACAAAAAATCATCTCATAATTTTCTATTAATTCATATTGATGCTTGGAATCTTTATGGATCCCAAATATTATCGAAGTAGTTCCTTTATTTCTTTCAACGATAATTATTATCAAGTGACATGGCTTTACCTCTTGAAAAAGTAAATTTATGCTAATTCTGTAAATCATTATATTTTATAAAATGATTTTAACTTAGTTTGATGTTTGGATCAAAAGTGTCTATTCAATAATGAAGAGAACATTTGAATCATTCTTTTTATCCAAAAATTGAAAAAATAATACACAAATCATCATCTACGGATACCCCAAATAAAATGCAGTTGAAAGGAAGATCCACTGTCTTATTGAGGTAACACACCCTATTCTTTCAGAAAAAAAAGTGCCTAAGGCATATTGGGAAGAAGCAATACTAATTGCTACTTATTTAATAAATCAACTATTCTTTAAAATTTTAGAACATAAACCTACAATTACTTTTCTCTCAAAGTTTTTTCTTAACTTTCATGGCTTTAGTGACTTCTCATCCAAGATATTCGATTGTATCTTTTTTGTTCATATTCATTCTCAACATTATGGTAAACTTGATCCTCGCCCTCAAATGTGTCTTCCTTGCTTATTTCTCCACACAAAACAACTATAGGATGATAAGTTTTATCATCCTACTTCAAAGAAATTGTTCACTTTTATAGCTGATACTTTTGCTAAAAATCAATTTCTTTTCACTAATTTTCTTTCTATTCAAGAGGAATCCATGAGTTTCAAACTTTAAACCTTAATCTTTTCTATGATCTTTAAAGTGCAGTCCACATTTGATACCAAAAAGAAAATAAGCAACTTCCGACAATAATCTACTTTTAAGTTTTCTTAGATTCTTAGGTATCATGCGTATTTAGTGGGTTTTCAAGATGTACCAACCCAAGCAGAACTATAATAAAGATTTCACAAGTTGTTGGAGCTTAACTTCGACAAAACTAGTTTATATACTAATTTAGAAGACTGAAACACTTGCCTTTGAAATTGCCTTGAGATCAGGTCGTTTAGAAGCTCGTTTTACTTCCCCTTCAGTATCACCCACAGCCTACACAAACATAAATTAGATACAATATCAGTTACATAGAGGTAGAACATTGCTTCATAAAGTATTAATTACATGGAACAACAATCACAAACTAGGCATAACCTAAACTAATTTTAAATTGCAAGACCATTTTGAGAACATGGCACTTTTAATTTCTAGCAAATCCATAGCGTTGAGTAACAGCACAACTGCAATATAGAATCAACATAGTTATTAGTTGAGGCCCACCTTCTTTTTTGAATCTTTAGGATGTTCCGACAGTTTAGCTTCAACTTGCTTAACCCTCTGCTCCTCCTCCTGTATTATAAAAGAAGAGAACACTGAGATACCAGATGCAAGAGAATACCATCGACTATTACAGTCCCAGGTTGCTCGACGTATAACGAATCACACATGGTTGACAGGAAGCACCTATCTTCACAAGGTATAAACAATTTTATTTGGTACAATCACAAACATTCTCGTGCTATTCATGAAATTTCTTGTTCGATAGAAATCAATGCCTGTTTAAGTACATCCAGCTTTCTGTGATTGCAATGACATGTAGACTCACAAGTGAAACTTTTTATTTCATTTAGGTTTGCCACTTGGAAAAAACAAGGACAATTTTCTTATTGATGTAACTAATGTGCCTATTTGTTCCATGATCTCATACAAAACATCTCTTACCAAGGATATCTTCTGTATGTATCAGTTAGTTCTGAAATGATTTACAAAAAGTGATCGGTAAGCGTTCAGGACTTCCGAAGGCATCAATTTGCCTGTAGAATTATACATTGACAAACTAGATTGGTAGCATAACACTTACATTATCAATCTCACAATAGTCCTATACAATCCAAAAAAAAAAAATCAACACTTTCCGCACATGTACAGTCATTGGCAGCAGCATGCCTAGTTTCTGGACATGTAAAAAACATCTGGGCAATATAGTTTCTATTACGGAATACTTGTGTACACAAAGAAGCATAATTCATTGTATACAAATGCAAAATGATGACTGGAGTCCTGAAGTTTCCATAATTCGCCTACTTAATAATTCATGATATGACCAGGGGCACCTCTCATATTTCATACAAAAATTAGGATTCTCTTCTGAAAATATCATTATCATATTAAAAAAATGCTCATAAACAAAAACAATTTGACTATCCTAAAGTTTTACATGTAAGTTCATTTTACTTCCATTCCTATGTGAAATTGGATGTAACGCTGACACCAATTTGGTCAGCATACTTCCAGCTAGAATGCATGTCTCTTTAACCTTACCTTTCATTTAGATTTAGTGAAGACATCCAATTTAAGTTCAATATCCCAAAGAATGAATGTATTGTTCATGTAATTCAAAACTACTCAATCAACAAAATGAAAAAAACCTCAAAAAACATACCAAGAAACACCCATCAACGTTCAGCCAAAAATGTTCTGATTTTCTTTTTCTTAGTACGTGAGCATTTTAGTAATAACATTTTTCAATACCAAAACATCTCCCGGAAAAGCTACAAGAAAAGGCACAAAACAGGACAGTGTTGCCCAAGGCAGAAACTAACCACTATCGCCTTTCTGGTTCTCCATACATTCTTTTAAACATACCACAATTATTTAGCAGTAAATTATGATATTAATTTCAAATTTACACTTTTATTAACAAACATTATTTTATCATCACACTGTACTTGGTTCGGGAGAAGGCGAACCTGAACGAAGTGAAGATAGTGACTGTTAAAGGCCCGCAGAGTTTCCTTGACCTGGACATAACCACTCTTAACCTCTCCGTTTTGCTGGTCATGGCAGCCAACTTGACCATCAGCACTAAACTCACCAGGAACACCATTAGCATCACTTGTAGAAGCTTGCATCAGGCCGAGGTCCATTCTGGCCCTCTTCTTTACGATTTCCTTCTTCGGAGCCGTATCCGGGCGCGGGCGCTTCGTACCAAAGTAAGGGCGCTGCTTGCCCTCGTACCTAGCGCTACACCTCCTTGGCGCCTTGGCCGCGGGAGAGACCTCCGGAGGTGCAGCTTCTCCGGTGGCCGGGGCCACCGTCGGCGCCACCGACAGAGCCACCGGGACGCACTCCCCCGCGTCGCCGACCATCTGAACACCAGCAATTTAAGATCCATTACAAGGTAAAAATAAAAATAAACGTAAAAGTGAACTCTCACCTCGTAACGACAAATCGAGCTAGGGTTTCAGTATGAATCAAAAGAAAATCCAACGTCTGAATCGATGCAGCGAACTATACGGTGAATCGAACGGAAGAGGGGAATTGAATCGAGAGGGATACTTGGAGAAGAGGAAGAATTCGATTCATTTGGATTGGAGCAACAGAGCGCGAGGGGGTGGGGGGGCGAAATAGATAGAAAGGGGTTGAGCCTCGGGAGGAAGTCGAGTTTGTGTGTGTCTGTCTTAAGAGGATACGTCACACGCCATACGTGCTAAATGTGGCAGTGGGGCAAACTACAGACGGGAGAGCGGGAAGCAGAAATGGAGAGCCGGGAACTGGACTTTATTTATTGACTGTCTTTTCAATTTATAGAATCCGCATGTTACCTGCAGCAAAATTTTAGTTTATATATATATATATATACACCAATTTTTAGTTTATATATATATATATATACACCAATTTTTAGT
>LVTN01000220.1:100738-119361 GCA_001649415.1 Musa itinerans | reverse complement strand
CACCTACCAATTTATATTGGGTGAAAATTTTGGATACATATAACCATGTTTGTTGATAAATTCATAGATTTAATAATAAATATTAAATAAAAATATATTTTAAATATCATATTATTTTATAAAAAATATTTATTTATTTTATTTATTTTATCTAAATAACTATTAAATGATCGAACAGTAACAAATATTTATTTATTTATTTATATTTAATTTATTTAAATATCATATTTTATCTAAATATATTTATGATTTTATAAATATCATAGTCGCTCTTTTTTTTAGAGTCTTTTTGGGGGTAAAAATTCAAGATAATAAATAAATTAAAAATAATAAAAACATAAATATAAATTGTCAAAGAAGAAAATCATGATGGAAGAGAAGGTCAAGTCACCAATAGAATTGAAATAAAAGAACATATATCAATATAATCGAAACAAAAGAAGAAAAAAAATGGAGATTCACCGCCAGTCTCCTTGTCGAAAATGTCGTTCTCTACTCTGGTTTTGCACTGAATGCTTTGATAAACTAAAGCTAAGAAATTATTCGTCTTCAGTTTATGACTTTTTTGTTTATTTAGGTCATAGCGTTCGAGATTCGATCAGCCTTCCAAGTCGTTGAATTCGTGAGGCGTATCGTTTGGATCAAACTATTCAAGATTTGGCCCCCGATATTATCTTGTTACTGATCTGAACAGGTTTTGGTAAATGCGAATTAGGCATAAACATGTTAATGTATCGAAATAGGTAAGTAATTAATTGTCTTGATGTTCTTCGTCGCTTCATGTTTTCCAAAGTGAATTGCTCTTCGCTTCATGTTTAAGTTGCTTGACGTTGCATTTTGTAAGTGTTTTCTTGGCAAAGCAAATCCATGAGAGGGTCAACTGGTTAGATTCGTTGGAAAATCCATGATCCCCAAATCCAAAATAAAAGTGATGCAAATTATTGTGTTGGCCTGGCCTGCAAATTAGATGGATGACGCGTTCTTGACATTAATCTGAAGTTTGTTCGGAAAAGAAATTGACATCTCGGGTTATTTTGCTGAAACCGAAGCAGTTTGCAGTGCGTCGTAGAATCGGAGCTCGAGTCAACGACTCCAACGACCTACATCGTTGACTTCTCGATGGGAATCAGAGGCAGTTCTCCGCCGTACATCTGTGGAATCTGGCTCTCCTCGATGTCCTTCATCAGAGTAGCTTTCAGGTTCTTGTTCTCCACGAACACAATCTGCAAGTTCATCATCACACAAAACTTTAAGAGCATGCATACTACATTCGAGTGATAGCGTCGTTATACGACTATCCAACACGATGCTCGAATGAACAGTGGAATTAGATCACCTTTCTCCTGGTGTTGTTGTCGATGAATGGGTATATGATCTTCCAAGCTTTCATGAAAAGATACGGTACGTGGACCATATAAGCCTTGCCTAGCCTTTCTGGATAGTAGTTCTGCGGATGGCAACACAAAAACATAACCATATTGCGTGTGTTCTCAAACAAGAAACATCCAAGGCTTGATTTATACGAAGAGATCATGATCATGTAATCTTCAGGAAATCTTTCGTATGAAATGTCAGTGCAGATATGGATTTCAATGCGAGGAGGAGTAATTGCAGCGATCGTGAGACCGACCTGCATGATATCGAGAGCTGCGATGTATCCCTTGATGTCGCAATTGGAGTAACCCCATCCTTGCAGATCCACGATGCCGACGAACTTCTCTTGACCACAAGGCATGCTGCAAATAATTATGGCCATCGTCAAATGGATCAAACTCGGCAAGAACGTGTATGATAGATATCGCAGGGCTTTCGGTCAGATGTCGAGCTCTCTCTAGAAAGCCTATGCAGACACAGAGCGCGATGGTACTGTATGACATGGGAAAATTACCTGGCGCACAGTTTGTCGAGGACATAAACGACGAGACCTGAGAGATTTCAAGCAAACCGAAGCACGCGTGAGATACTTGTCTCATCGATCGTGAAAGCATAGGTGTAAGTTCCATAATCGAATTACTACTTACGTTTGAATTCGTCCATCTCTCGTGTGGCGTAGAAATGTTTTGCACCGAAGACGACCCCTATCGGGCGGCCTGCCTTGTCACGCCCTTGCATGAAAACCTTCGTCTGAGCGAGCTCATTCTGGATATCTGTCTCCGAGATGAAACCACTCGGCACAGCGATCTTCTTCCACTTGAGATACTTCAAGAACATGGCGGAGGCCTTCTCGATGTCCAGATCGCGTGCGCGCAAGAACCTTCTGAGCGTCAGGTTGTCTTCCTCCTGCGCGTAGCAACCAAGCAAGTAAATACAATTTCCATCCGAATAGATGTAAGTTCCAACACAAATGATGCACTGAAGTTGGATTTGTGAGAAAAAAACACTCTCTATAAATATATATATATATATATATATATATATATATATACACACACACAAGCTTTTTTATGTTCTGCAAGGTTTTATATAGTGAACCTAAATCGAGAAGAAGACACACAAAAATATTTTCAAGCGCATTAAAGTTGCTAGCCGAGTGGGACCTCGACTCGATTCACATCCGCACAGTACATGATGCGATGGACATGTCTATCTGATTTCTAACACCCAACCAACATAATTATGTTGATAGTCTCAGCTTTAGGTGGAACCAACACCACCTGTTCGTTCAACTACCAAAGCAATGGCAAGTAGAGATTCCTAACATAATGCCAAAAAGCTCCGCACGGAAAGCGTTTGCAATAAGTGCCTCTACATATGAAAGATTTCGGATCTAATATGTTATTATACCCCTGAAAAACGCAAGCCATTCACCATAATTAATGCTGAGGAGGATATTAGCTTAATTTGCAATTTTGTCAAAGTTGAATGCTTTGTGGTTTCAGAATCGTCTTCTTCTTCTTCCTCCTCTGGTCCGCAGTCTTAATTTCCTCGACTTGTATGTTCCTTCCAACCATCTTTACTACGGTCTCGACTGGTGTTCTGAAACCAGTAGTAAGTAGATGGCAGAATCGGTGGTGGTGATGAGAACCGGAAACCGGTGATGCATGAAAGGAAGGCACCACCAGGATCATCGAGGAGGTTACCAAAGATGGATGGATAGCCATGAACGCCACAAGGAGAGAGAAAAAGTATTATACCTTGGCATCTGGATCTCGACGCTCGACGAAGGCCCGCATCAGCGCCATCTTTGTCTTCTCCTTCTCACTGTTGTTGACGTGATCGTCGCCACCACAGACTGGAGTCTTAATCTGCTTAGGCTCCATTCTTTTTGTTTGGGCTTCTTTCTCTCGAAACCTCTTGTGGTGTTCGGATGCAGTGGTTTCGATAGTATATACACATATATATATAGATAGCAAAGCATGAGGTGCATGCGGTGTGGCAGCAACATGGAAAGAGCAAGTGCTAAAAGATGACGTGATGCATAGTTGGAGAAGCCACGTGTTAATGATGACGTGCTGCCCAACGGGACTGACCGAAGAAGCCTTTAATGCAATCTTCTTTCTTGACCGACTAAAGAAGCCTTCAATGCTCTCTCTCTCTCTCACTGTGTAATGTATATATTTTGAACTTTTCTTTATTTGGGTGATCTATCTTTAAAATTCGTATGTTTCAATCATTATTCTGTTCCAATTAGGACTATATGAGAATCATAATTAAGTTTCATCGAAAGAGATATTCATATAAAATATATCTAATCGATCTTTATAAGGTGAAAAGACCGACTAAGGATATGATTAGTTTGAATGTTATTTCTTATAAAATCATTAGTTAGAAATATGAATATTAAGTATAAGTCATATTAAAAGTCAGAGTTTAGAAGTTTTATAAATAATCATGTATTAATCCTCTTTTGATAAGAAATAGGTGAATCTTTTTAACAGCATTTGAACAACAATATAAAGGAAAAAACTCCTATAGAGTTACAATAAGCCCAATCCCATAAAAGAGATAAATCCAAAGCTTATAATTCAATAAGAGTTATAACATTCACTTATCCCAGTAGATATTAGATATTTAATATAATAAAAATATATTTCAATTTTTTACCTCTTTGTTGTCAAGACTTTGTTATCATCGTTGGCTTCACGTATAGTTTTTCTCCATCCTCTTAACACCTTCATAGATAATCTTAGCTATTTTTTAAAATACCTCTTAAACCCTCGAGAAAAATACAAGAGATATCTTCTCATTCATATATATTATCTCCCATTAAATCATAAAGATATTTATAAAAATAATAAAATATTAAATTTTTTAGAATTTTTTTTGGAATCATTTTCATATTTAAAAATCCTTGTGGACTCCAGAATTCTAAAAATAGTAATCAATCCCCCCTCTCTAATCTTATTGGGTGTCGGCAGGTCAGTCATTGATTAGGCTTGTTCTTCCCCGAGTACTCCGAATCCACCAAGAAAGTGCAAACGTGGGCAAACGGCGATGGACAACTAATACCTGTACGAGTTGACAAGCGATGGGTGTAGTAATCTCCACCATGCATGAGTGATCATCGCTGGTACGCTCAAAAATGCATTTTGAATCGCATTTGGTTAGATGGGAATTGAATTCGATTAGACTATATAACATAATCCATAAACCTAAAAAAAAAAACAAACTATTTCTTAGTTTTATGATTGATTTTTATTATATTATTATATTGCAGTTTACGTACTGTGATCAGAATCATTATTATATACATTTATATATATATATATATATATATATATAATCTTTTTTTTTTATTTTCATAAGAAGATAGTGCCATGTTGTATATTTTTATATATGATTTTAGATCGTGGAAAAATCATCATCATCATCGACAATTTCAATTTCATCATAAATATGACTCCGATTTATAAGAGTAATTTAGTTTCAATTCCAGGCCCAAATATCGGGATGGAGTCATCGTCAACGCTGATGTGCCCTTCTTTCCGCATTAATGTTTCTTTGTGATGGCCATATCGACAGAGACAAATTAGACAGGTCAAGTCACGATACTGAAAAGGGGGCTGTGGGTGGGCCATCATCATATACAAATTGATTTGATGGCCTCCCTAACCACTATAAAGTCGTTCAACGTTCTATACCACGATTTTTGATTTGCAATGTGAAACGGGTGGGAAGATGGCAACTTGTCTTTACGATACGATTCCGTGGCTCTACCTTAGCCGACGATTCTCCTATAAATTTGTGGTCGTCGGAACTCCACTTGGATCATGCATGCACTTGATTGATTTAATACGCCATCGTTAATGCTATGATATGATATGATATGATATGATTTTTTCTTTTTTCCTGTTTTCGTGATGAAGTACCATTAATTTAGATAAGTTCATAAATAACTCATATATGATGCATGCATTGAAAACCTGTTGGGATATCTACATGATTTATTTGGAAATCGTCTAGCAAATTTCTCCATTACTACTATCTCTACTATTATTTTTCTGTAGATGGATGTCACGTCAGACATGATTTGGAACCGAAATCGACTTGACATTAGATTGATCTCATCATAGATCGCTACTGACATGTTCTCTTTTGTTTGAGATGATCCAACCCTCAGCTGTTTTCAACTAAATATATATATATATATATAAAAGCCAAGAATATGGTGAGAACTTATTTAATATTCGTGCCTATTCAGCCCACTTAAACTAGATTTGTGTGCATATAACCACATAATAAATTAGGTTCGGATCCGAGCTAATGTGAAATTGCAAGGTACCTCAGCAGCTACCATCTTTATGGCCCTAACAGGCCACAGCAGTCGCCAATGCTGGTCGACATGCCAGGAATAATCTGTCTCCATTCATCGAATCAAGAAGCTAACCATTAACCCATGTACTAAGATTTAGTTGACGGAGCTTTTTCCCACCAAAGAGCGGCTCGCTCATATCAGCATTTTGAATTGACTCAGGTCGGTCTTATGTGACCGATTTATAGAGGTCCTTTCTGAACAATGTGAAGCCCACCGTGACTTGTTTTTCCTATTTCAACCTCAATCACGACTAAGCTTAGTCATTTATAAATGCAAACAATTCTTATCTAACATCATGTAACAGCAACGATAATAATATAATAATGAAATGCATAGGTTAAGTTTATATATGTAGCGGCTCGATTGGCCATGCCATCTTCTCAGTACAGTCTCACTGTCAATTCAACGACCGATACAGGAACAACTGTACATCTAGTGGCTGGCAATTACTAATAAATGGGTTCATGCATTCTTCCAACAAGACTGGGTACTCGGGATTTCTATAGCACATCCAGGTTCAAATCCGACACATAACAAAATCACATAACGAATCTAAATAAATATCCAATGCTGCAGTACTAAATAATGTATTGGAAAAAGATAAGATGATGAGACGAGATGATTTCAACTAAGAAAGAGATGAGGACACACAATGATAAAATAGCTTTTAACTATGAAATACAACAAACAGTAATGTCTGCATTGCTAGGGATAAAACTGACCTAATATGTACTAGTTTGTAGAGCCCACAACTGAAGCAATTCCGAGCTTCGCATAATCAACAGGATTCATTTACCCTGATCATATGAACACCACTCAGCAACAGGCATATACTTATTAAGGCGGATGAGAGTGCCATAAAGATTCAAAAACAAAACATTCAGCAAATGGGGGCTTCAGGGGCACCGCATTGTTTTATTCTACAGCATTCTAATGCTCGCATCAGACCCCCAAGAAATCTCATGTAGGGATAAGGCATATGAAGTAAGAACATCAAAAAAGTGGCAGGTTAGAATAAATTAGTTAGTAAATTACATTAAGCAATTAGGGCTCAGGTTGCTCAGCTTTTGCAACAACACTTGTTGTGGTAGGAGCAGCAGTAGTGCTTGAAGAGGCAGAATTGCCATCCTGGAGAGTACCAGCTACGACAAAATCACTCACCACATCAAAATTGAGCCTGCCACTGACTTTCCTTCCACTGCAGAAATTTATAAAGCACACCATAGGAATTGCAATATTGGTGAAAATGCAACACAAGCATTTAAAACAAATTTAGATACCCATTTAGACGGTTATTGATGGCTGACAGATCTTTTGAGGGGCTCTGATAAGCATGAGTGCTTTCACCAACACATGCATAGTAACTCTTGGAGCTTGGTGAAAGCAAAGTATCCATCTGGAAATATTGAATATGGCTTTAGCATAAATAAGTGAGAAGCATACATACATTATATATATATATAAACCTAGTTGTTAACAGCACATGAAAGTTCTGTATTTCTCATTTCCAAGACTTCTTTTGATGGGAGTGACATACAAACAAACTCACATTTCCAAAACTTCTTTTGATGGGAGTGACATTAAAAAAAGAGCCTATGCAACAGAAGAAACATAAAAAACAAGGCAGAAGGGTGAAAGATTGATGGCAGCGTGTATCTCTGTTCAGATTTGACTAGAATCCTCAATCTGCAATAACCATCCTTCAGGCATACAAACAAACTCCTTTAGGATTGATTCAAGTTTACACAATTAGTACTGTTTGCACAGGTGTTAGTACATGAAACCTGATTTGCAAGTTCTCCGTGAGAATGATGCACAGTGACGGATACACTAGGGTTTTCTTTCCCTCGTAAATGAGTTGCAAGTTCACCCCTGCTTAACCTTCAGGACTTCAGCAAGATGACAGGTCTTATAACTTGTTTGTGGAAAAAGCCTCAAGACATTTTCCAGAGACAACTGGAAAGCAATGCAAGTCCATGCAAAGGTCATATGGAAATTCTGGCTCTAGAATCTGGACCCTGGCGATGGAATCTAACTATTGTTTTAATAGAGGTAGGGGGTCTTTCAACTCGCTCTATCACGAAGGTGGAATAAAAGACATTTTATTTTAGGATTGCTAGGCAGTTAGCAACAAAGATGATGCTGTAATTCATGCTGCCTTTCATACATACTATTTATGGATGTCAGGGCCTTTTGACAAGTCATGGCATTTCACATGAGAAAATGGAATTAGTAGCATTAACACAGCACACATTAGGAAATGAAGAATATGAAAGACCTGAAGGGAAAACATTGATAGCACACAAGCTTCAAAGTTTCAATCATTGAGGCCTTTCACGTGAACTATTTCCAGTTGTTCAACTCTATCAAGAGCAATAATTTCTTTTTCCAAAAAGTAGTTCTTTCCTTTAACCTTCCTCTTATTTCACATAAAATTGCTCATTTCAGCTAGTGTTGGATACAAACTCTTCTAGTGATTTCAACAAAGAAAATATGCTCGCCTAGTGATTTCATACTTATTTGCAGCCTCTTAATAAACTACGGATGGTTGCTCTCTGATGAAATTTGTTCATATCTTAGCAGCAATAGGATTGGCTCAAAGGATTGACATGATCATCATGCAACAAGTTTCATGAATTTATGATATTAACAATCATCATCTGTAGCATCTTAGTCACCAGATTGGCATGACAGACAGTTGACATAGCAATTAAAATATGGTGCGAATTTATGGTCGACATGTCCTAGTGGCATAAAGCTTGACATCTACAATAATGACTAAAATTTACTTCCATTTTGGTAGAGCTTATTTTATGGTTACGGTAAGGCTACATGCCCCTGCAATGTTAGGATAGTATCTGGAAGTGGCTGTTAAAAAGGGCAGGCAATTGGCCTTCTAGGGTTGTATAAGATTAAACTGACAAATTGCATAGTGTCGGTTACTATAAGGCCACATGCCCCTGCCCCTGCAAGGTTAGGACAGTATCTGGAAGTGGCTATTAAAAAGGGCAGGCAATTGGCCTTCTAGAGTCATATAAGATTAAACTAAAACTACATAGTGTTGGATATAGATCTCATTGGCTATATATTTCCTTTCATTTTCATCATAAGGTTCCTATTTATGATATTAACAATCATCATCTGTAGCATCTTAGTCACCAGATTGGCATGACAGACAGTTGACATAGCAATTAAAATATGGTGCGAATTTATGGTCGACATGTCCTAGTGGCATAAAGCTTGACATCTACAATAATGACTAAAATTTACTTCCATTTTGGTAGAGCTTATTTTATGGTTACGGTAAGGCTACATGCCCCTGCAATGTTAGGATAGTATCTGGAAGTGGCTATTAAAAAGGGCAGGCAATTGGCCTTCTAGAGTCATAAGATTAAACTGAAACTACATAGTGTCGGATATAGATCTCATTGGCTATATATTTCCTTTTATTTTCATCATAACATTCCTTTAGTAGGATAGTTAAGGAAACATATTTAATCTAACTAAAAAGAGAATGTGCTGCTGCCAAGTGGATGCAATTAATGTCCTTTTTTAAGCTGCATCTCTTCTTTTTCTCTGCTTAAATAGACTTTATTTCTCTCTAATGTCTCTGAGGAGACATCCTACTGGAATGAATGAGTAAAAACTTTATTAAAAAGCACACTGTTTCTCTGTTTCTGTTCTTCCAAATCCTTTTGCTCCAATTGCAGCTAAAAGAACAACTTGACTGCTATTTCAATCAATATGTTCAATTCAAAAAGTAACAAGATAAATTTCTAGAAATCATGTCTAGCCTCTGAAGCAACAAGGTTTCTCACTAAAAAGTGGACTAACATGACTACTCTTCAGTGGATAACAATGAAACTGACATGAAGATTGAACAAAACTACATACCTTTGTTGATCGCAGAGGAGAAACATAAACATTATGAACAGCAGAAACTTTCTTTGGAGACATGTCTGGAAGATTTGGAAATGGGGGTATCCTAGGTGATCCTGGAATTTGGCCTGTTTCATCAGGAAAAGATATTAATTCAAAAACCACATGCAATGTTATATGCAACATAGTATTAGAATAAAAAAACATTAACCTACAGTCAGAACTAATCTTGTCTTCAGGAGATCGGTTACTTCTATTATTCACACCACCAGGTCCTAATTCCACCAATAAGGGCTTAACCGAGGGAATGAATACCTCATTGTAAAAGGTAATGATATCAACATGCTCCTCTCCTGTTTTCTGTTTGCATATAATGTCAGCATGAGATAATACAAGGCTTAAGTTTAAAGAGAAGAAAATTCAAAATTATTACTCCATTTCGGCTTGTCGATAGCCAGTGAACAAAAACACTGCGAAAAACTTGAGGTTTACATTGAGGTTGCTTTCTGTAGTTATAAATGATCTCCTTAAATGTTAGACTGAGTTGAGAAATCTGTGGATGAAAACATAACCTTGAAGTGACTGTCACAAGCAATAAATGAGGAACTTCTAAGCATAAAAAAGATACCTTAGCAACCCCATAAAAGCTACAAAGGATTAATTGATCGATATGTCGATTGAAAAAAAGAGCAGTTCTATGAGTGAGAATCTGTTGAATGAGACAATACACACGCTCCAATATTTGCTGAGATAGCTGAAGCCTTTCGCTCAAGCTTTTGATTCTGATAGCTGCCAGTTTCACAATCTATAAAGCACACAGGAAAACAACATAATTAGAAAAACAGACGAGTCATCTCAGTGGTCTGAGCATCAATTCATAAATCTATCACCATTTACACAAGACTCAAGCTTTACCTTATTAAAGAAAATGTTGGTTCCTGTTTCAGCACAAGTTTCCCCTCCTCCTGTGGGACTGGGCCTGGTTGGACTGTGGATAGATTTCAGATCCAAATCTCATCAGGATTTTGATAATAATGAAATTTTCAAATATAAAAAAAAGGCATCAACCTGGCAAAAGCAGACTGAAGAGGAGGTAATTTAGATTTAGGGCTGTTAAATGCACGATCCTTAACTGGTGATGCTAAGAAATTGCGCTCCACTAACACATTTCGATAGTCATTGCATGCTTTCTTAGGAGATATGGTATCTCCATTTTGATCTGTAAAAAATAAGTCAGGCAACAGCAATTCAGTTCAGTACTCAGCAATAATGGAATCGCCATTGATGAGATATAATCGAGTAAAGGGAAAAAGTGTTTCCAAGGAATTGGTGGAACATTTAAACAAGATGCTCATCCAGTGGTTATGGATTTGAGATATGCACAAGAGAGGAGAATCTTGACAATAGTTAGACAATGCAAAGAAAAGGAAAAAAAACTTAAAAATTGGAACAGAAGTGGTTTACAGAGGCCTAAAATTATTATCGCAAAAATACGGTGATCATGAAAATGTAATGCATAATTTTCCAAAAAGAAGAAATTAACTAAATGGATATGATAAAGATTCTTAGTTTCAAGTCCTTAATAGAAATATAGTGTAATCTTGTTTATATCAGGAAACTATAAGTGAATTCAATGTGTTTAATGTCACATTGTTGATAGCAATATATAAAGCATAAATGTAAAGCAAAAATCCAATATTATTCAATGGTCATCAACTAAACTTTATGATGTCAAAAGGAATTATGCAACAGAAATGCAAATTACAAAAGCAAAAATAGATAAAGGGTTTAGCATTGTGATCTAATGATTATAAAGTATATGCTTGTCCTCCTATGAATGTCACTTTGCTAGTTTTGGATCAACTCTTGTAAACCTGCAGAGTCAAAATATCATTTGGAAACCGACCAGTATAATAAATTTTCCTTCAACAAAGAAAATACTTCAACGCACTTCAATAGGAAATAATAGAATTCAACCATTAACAAGTGGCTATCTTGTATACCTGGTGAATGTTCCTGCTTTTGAAAAGGCAGAGGCAAGCCTGCAGCAGAAACATTATAGCTCCCGGCAATAGCATCAAGAGAGGGCATTGGTTCTGCTAACAGTCCTAAACGATTTATTTCTGCAGAGAGAGCTGGTCTTGCTACTATCAAGGTATTGTACATTGATGAACCTTTTTCCCATGCCATGCTTTCTAATAGCCTCTCTTCCAACGAATTTAAATGTCTTTTTAACTCACGTGGAAGAGTTTCTTCATGACGAACAAAACTTTCTATGACCTTGCTCAAATCAAAAGCAGTTATGCCAGTTCTCTCCAGAACAGCAGGAAACATCAAAGTAACTGTTTTATGTGTAGTCAAAACCAGTTCAGCTGAACAAGCAAGCATGCAGCGATGAAACCGTTCATTTGATAACAAAGAAGTAAGGTTGTTTCCATTCAGTATCTGAGACTCTGCTCTACACATTGCCTCCAAAACCCTGTAGTATAACTTAAGTGCCTCTGACTTCCTCTGCTCAGCCCAAATACTATCCATCCGAGCAGCATTTTGCATACTTACTGAAACACACCGCTCTCCAAAAGAAGTGCATGGAAAAATGGCTCCAAGTATTATGCTGGCCCTTTGAATGACATCACTGGTTACATCTCTGTCACAAGATGAAAGGAATCGGAGAAGCTCTGATGAAGGCCTTGAAGGAAGAGGAGATATAATGCTACGAAGCCATTTTGCAGTAGTCATTGCAGTGCTAACTGGTGTAGCGGGAGCTATCTTAAAGATCCCAATAAGACTTCCTTTTAATGGTGATCCAGGAGAACATGGTGGAGACATTGGACTTGTGATAGACTTTGCTGGGGAAGTTATCGCATCATACTTCCGCTACATTTACATAACATACATCAATGAAAGGGAAGACCCAAGACCAAGGAATGGACATAATTTTCAAGGTTACATCTTTACCTTTGTTCCACAAATGTTAACAGCACCTCCGGACAAACTTCCACTGCCAAGAAGACTGTCATCATCGTTAACAAACATACGCTCATCTAGTTCACCTTTAAGAATTGCATCATCATAATCTTTCTCCAAGATAACTATACTTGACTCTAACGATTTTTCCTCCATGAGATCTTCAAAATATGTCAGACCATCTATAAAACAAATGATACTGATTAATTTCTTCCGACGCAATTATTTAGACGGCATAAAACAGGGACATAAAGTTGACTTAAAACCTGTGTCAATGTGAGCTAGATTTTCCTTTTTGCCATCCAAAACTGAGCATGGATTTTTCTTCAAAATATTCACTATCAAGCTATTTACCATTTCCATCACTCTTCTTAATTCGTCCTCCGACGCATCATATTTGTCACAGAGAGAAGCTAGAAGGTTGACACCCTTGCCTGATTTTTTAGCTGAAAAAAGTATGGTAACCATATTAACTGTCATGTATTAACAACATGAATATGGGAAATGAAATTTAAAGACTAGCATCAAAATTAGAGATGAAATAAAATGTCGATACCAAAAAATGGAGAATCTTGAACAACGAATTTCCTAAAGCGCACAGGAACATGGAGGATAAGTACAGCCTATAAAAGAATAATGACAATGAGTAACTTGAAAATTAAGTCAAATGGTTTCATTGACAATAACATAACAGATAATTTAAGCTATATGCCTAGTCAGGTAACATTACAGAGACTAATGCTCCATCCAGGCAGCTGGATGGTGAGCATCTGACTCCTTTTCCACATGTTGGTGTTTCAGTTCCCTAGAGCATCTTGTATGCAAAGTCTACCGCCTAACATGGATAATATATGCATCTAACTATATAGGGGAAAAGAGAAAAGAAGACACTGCAAAGACTAACCAGTATGGAAACTAATCCATTAGTACAAGTCACTAGATCCTTGAAGCGACTGAATGCATGGATACGGAGAGCTAGAAATAACAACCATCCAAATCGATGGTAGTCAGAAACATAATCCTTAGCACAAGACACTGCTGAATCCTGACTGTTTTTTGCATCATTTTGCAAGAACAGTTCCTCGTATGCCCGTTTATAGTACCTGATGAAGCACATGTTCAGGACCACCATGACAAACTTAGTTATACCAAAAAACAAAAGTAGTTACAATCAACAATGACAATTATGGCATAATATAAAAAAACCACAAATTCAGTTCAAACCCGTTCAAAATTTCACAAATGGGTTATTTAACCATGTCAGGTATTAAATGTTTATGCTTAAATACTTCCATTCGAACTGGTAATTGAGCTTAATTAAGTTAGACATGACAATCATCCAAAACTTTCAAAACCATGCAGTTAGACATGAAAAAGAAAGGGCAGGGAGGATATCCTTGGAAGGAAAATCTAATACTAGGGTCGGATTTTAGCAACTTATATAAGGAACATGGAGCTACAAATTGCCATATTAAAAAAATCCATATTCTGTATTTATTACTGGTATCTGAGAGGTGAATCAGACTTCTTTCAAGTTACAAAAAAAAGCCAATAAAAATAAATAAGAAAAAACTCAAGTTCCAGATTAAATGTTGAATCCTAAAATGAAGCACTGTTGTCGAAGCTTGCATATAGTTTATCTAATTAACATTGGTAAGGTGCAAACTATATGGAGCATTAAGACTGGACCAAAAAGTCCTAACTTTCTCTCAGAACAAAATCTTCATCACTTAATAGTATAGAAACTGATCCTACTGTATACATCTAATATAGTGTCAACAAATGAATATCAACATAACAAGCTGTGTCCATCAGCTGATGTTTTTCTTTTGTAGACTCTCAAGTTCTTCATTCCTCGCAAACACAACTATGCATAAATTATTTAATTACCAATCAACAAACTGACAATATATAGGCCTATGAACAATGATAGTTGAGGAAGAACGACAAAATGGGTCATTATGACTTCAACTTTCATTTCTATATCCTTACTTTGTTTCGGCACACAATGAAAAGAGAAATGCAATGCTCTGATAGCACCATTGCTCTCAACCAAGCTGGGGATTCATTTGGCAATGAGAGCATAATTTTGGAACTTGTAAAGTGATGCATTTATAATTCCTATGGTTTATAATAGAATCAGCATCCTCTTAAGTGTTTTAGGAGGATTAGATTGGATCCAACATCTTATGTTGGCAAGTGATTATTTTAGCAAAGTAATAGCCTTCAATTTTTCTGATATATACCGCACAAGCCATTTCCAAGAAACTAAAGAAGATACTGTAAGTTCTAGGATTAGTTGCAAGTTTGTTTCTTTGTCAATCATACTTAACAATTAGGCACAGATAGAAATCCCTAGAGTTCAATTTTTCTTTTCCTTTTCCGTTGCTTTAATAATCAATTTTAAACACAAAGTATCATGCACATAATAGTGCTTATTTTTATCTGCAACTATCATTTTCTGTTGCCAAAAAGTTGAATTTTGTTGCCAAGAAAAAAGATCCACTAACAGAGAATGTCAATTACAAAAAAAATCATACTGGTGAGAAAAGCTTATGTAAAACTGTGCAGCCTTGTGCAAACTATACCAACTGATAAAGTAGGGAATACAAATAGATTACAGTGAAACTCTCAGTGCATAGATTTGCATACAATTAGATCTAACTATACCAACTGATAAAGTAGGGAATACAATTAGATTACAGTGAAACTCTCATTGCATAGATTTGTCATTCTGATCCTAGTGTTGGTCCTTCAGCATGCAAAATTTTCCAATAGCACGACAACATTAATCCATCCATAGAATGAGTGCAAAAGGAATCCATCTTCCTTGTTGCGCAGAAAATGCTATTTAAACAGTTCAGTCTCGGAACACTTGACTGGGCAACCTAGTGGCAGTAGGTTGTTAAACAAATCAACAAAGTGACAGCAAATACCTGCTTAGAAGACTCAAGTGAACGATGTTTGTTTGTAACTCCTTTAGCTAATCAGAGAGAAAAATAGGCAGGAGTCAATAATGAGTTGGTTTGTGGAGTTAATAACTATTGATAACTGATTTTTCCAGTACCTCAAGCTTTTTCTCCCATTCCGAACCATATAAACCACTTAGAATGTAACCAGCCTTGAGACAAAACTGTGGCATTTCTTTAAAGAACTCCACAACACTACAAATACAAAACAGAAATTCAGCCAAACAAACCCACGAAACGCTGCAACAAGAATGTTGAGGAAGAAAAAGAAAGCTAACTTCAGCTTAAATGCTCTCAATATCTGACAGAGCGAAACACTATTTTCTTCCTTCTCTTGCTTAGATCTCGCCTTGCTCAGCTTTGTGACACAGTACAGAATGAATGCAGACCATAACCTCTCGATCTCCTCGGGCTTGGGAACAAAGAGCAAAAGCATCAATTTTGAAACTCCATCTTGGTCCAAACGAACCCCGGATAAAAGTCAAAAAAGAAGATGCATTACCATTCCACTTCCAATTGCCGACATATTTGCCAAGAGAACGTGCCTACTTTCCCTGAATAAAACCATTGCCTGCCTCAACGTGCTCTCATCGAGACTCAGCTTGCTCTATTCACAAATAGAAAGCAGGGAAATTACAGATTCTAATACAACAGATCAAAGAACAACACGTGAAACAACCAAATGTAACACGACTCAACCAAACCTTGCAGAGATCAGCAAACCGAGCTTCCATAGTGCCGTCGTCATCTGCGAGTGAAGCAATCGATGGCTTCATGTCCTCCATCCCCGAAGCAGCAGTAGATCTCATCAATTCAAAACCCTACACTGCGAAACCCTAATCGACCAACCATCTCAACTCTCAGAATCTCGGAACAGAGAGAGGTCCAAGGAAAGGAAGACCTATAGAAACCAAAAGATCTCCGCCAAAATCACTTCCTTCTGAACTCGGGTCTCTAGATCCAGGAACCGGAGCCCACCGGAGATCGCCGGATCCAGCCGGGAAAGCGCGGCAACGGCGGTGGATCGAGGCGGAGACGGGGCTAGGGTTTTGGGAAAGGAGACTCACAAAACCCTGCTTTATCTCTCTTCTGATCTCAATCTCAGTCTCGCTCTTGCCCTTTGTTTCCCTCCCTTTCTCTCGCCTCCTTTTATAATTGGAGGGATCGCCCTCCGTTTTAGCGCGGGAAAACAGAGATGCATGTGATGTGATTGGGAGCATGCGCGCCATGCCGGACCATGCTATCATACTTTGACCAATCATCCTCCGACGCGTGGTCATGAAACGAATTTCTACTATTATTTTTACCGCCAGAATACCCCGTTCCAAGACGGCGATGACGATGGGCGGGAGGAGTCGTGGACCCACCAATTATGTCAGGGAAGATGTCCATTTCTCTGCCCTCCTTGCCGTTACTCGTCTCATCGACCCTTTTGCTTATTGGATCAAGAAAGTGGGGCCGCGCGGAAAGCGGGGCCACACGTTGGAGCGTCATCGGATAAGACACGTGTGTGGCAAGGAAATATTTTTGGGCCAAAAAAAAAAAGTCTTATTTCTATGAATAAATTCGAGCATTTATCGACGGCTCAGATTGGAAGGCCTCTCTTTTTAACCGTGTCATGTAGTGGTACTGATTTTAAATTATTTTCTTCCCATAAAATTCTCTAAGAATTTAATTTATCGATTGCATTTAAAGACCCTGACTACTGGAGATTACTAGCATTATTTATCTTTTTTTCTTGATCACATCTTTTTCTTGTCCCTAAAAATTGATTGACGTTCAATAAAAAAAATATATATATACTTTATATTCAATAAAATAAAAATAGAAGCTTTCTATATGAGAAACTATAATAGAGAGAGAGAGAGAGAGATGTTCCCAAGTAAAGATACTTTTACAAGAAAAAACCATAGTTTCGTTTTTGCTAAAGGATAATCTTGTCATTCAAAAACCCATTATTTAGATAGAAATTATATTACTGGCCAAATACATTTGTGACAAACTAAAAAAGACATTAATATCATTGCACTGTTTTTCAATTGCATTATATTAAACATTGTAATCACTCTTAAAATTAAAAAAAAATCCAATAATGTATAAGCTAAACCATTTTTAAAAAAATTATATGTGATGTTTTTTGATACTCTAATATAGTTAAGCATTATTTTTTAAGTATTTGGCAAATCTAATAGTGCAAATATTATTTGCACTAAATTTTTAAAAAATATTATAATTTAATTGTTTAATTCATAATAATCCTCAATATAAATTGCGTACAAGGTATTCAAGAATATAGAGATATTACATTATTTTTACACAATGTTAAAAATAGTGTAATTGCTCCAAAACTGAGTTATTTTTTTGTTTAAACCATTTACAAATGAACTTTAGCTGATATTTGTGAGACCTTAATATAGTTGAATATTAACTTTGAGAATTTGACTTTCTCTTTAAATGTTTTATATTAAAATTATGCAATAAAAAATAAAAAAATGGTTTAGTTATTTTAATTTTTTTGCTAAATAGTATAGTTAATTTACCACAAGGAGTCTTGACTATTTACTTTGTACAAATTATATGATCATATTATTTTATTTGAATCGATCTAATATGATTCAATAGAATCCTTGATTATCCTATATAGTTTCTCAAATTATCATCCTCTTCCATAAAATAGGAGGGTTCCAAATCTATAAAACAACCACCTGTTCTTCCTTCTCTTCTTCTAAAGACAACCTTCATCCTTGTACCTTGGTATCATCATCCATGTGGATACATCAAAAGGTTCATATAAATCAACTATCGTGTTAGTAACTTTGTCTGGAAAATAACTTTACATTCATATAGTCCTGTCTATCTACCAGTTAGATGTCGATTAATTGCCATTCCAACGTGTTGTGTTTGCACAAGTGCTCCACTTAGATGTTGAGAACGAAGACGACGAGTTCTTCAACTCGTCGTCAACGTGATTCATGTGGGGGTGGCGATTATTTTATCTCCCCACTCTACGATAAACAACATTCAGAGGTTGCAGATAACAATTTATTTAGTTC
>LVTN01000220.1:84083-99181 GCA_001649415.1 Musa itinerans | reverse complement strand
ACTAGAGAAATCTAATCGAGATCTAACTCAAGTTAGATTAATCCGTCAAATCAAATCGATATAACTCTTGTGATCGTATACAACTCAGTATTAATTTAGCCTAGAGACTAGAGGTATTTAAATAATGATTTGATTTAATTTAGTACGAGAAAAGACCAATCATAGAAGAGTGTAGAGGCATCTCGAACAAACAATAGTATTATTTAATTTGATCGAAATAGGTTTGTAAGAGAGAGACAGAAACACCATTATTAACCAACCTAGGTAGGTAAAAAAATGTAGTTCATGATCACCAAAGAAGAAGAAGAAGAAGAAGAAGAGGAGGTAAAGTTGCATCTTTTTCTCGGGTGTGGGTGGGGGATGCATAAGCTTCTCACGTACTCCGATCGGAAGATTTGGTTGATTAGACTTTTCTTCGCTCGATTTCCGCATGGAGATTCCGCGATGTAACGTTTTAGCTATTATTATTCTCACCCATTTGACTCGAATCAATTAAGTGGGCGTCCTACCAAACCCAACTACTACTGCCTCGTCTCTTTAGCTGTCGGTAAAGTAAACGTTAAAAACGAAGTTGGAGATAACTTAATAATATTTTTTACGTATAATAATCGGGATTATTATACGGATTGCTCGGATGAGCCAAAGGTGTGATAGATAGTGGTTCACACGTTTGTGAACCAATTAATCCCTAGTGTGTGACGGTGGGACAACTAGTTCCAAAGCCTTCGATTATAAGGTTCCAATTAGTTTTGAAAGAAAATATCCAATGACCGGAATAATATATAAAGAACCTATAAGATTGTAAAAATAAAGCCAATTAAGTAAGCGTATAAACACACAGATTCAAGCATAATAAAAAATATAGTAGTTCATAAGCTTTTCCATGATCTATCTTAATAAGAAAATATTTTTTCTAAATTTATAAATAGCAATCATCATAACAACAAACCTGTTCTCATGCAGTTAAATAATTTTATCGAAGACATCCTTCGTTAAATCTTCTTGGAAAATGCAAAGAATGTAATATCGTTTGGTAAAGGGACCCGTAAAGCTAATTTAAGACGAGTGGAAACCAAAATATAGTCAAAAGGGAGGGGAGGGGGCACATCTAGATAAAAAAACAGTTGTTCTTTTATGTTTTCACGTTTTTTTGTTTTAAAGCTGGATCCCAGTCGACGGTGACGGTGGGCCACTTATATAGCTCTATATAAGTGTATATTATATGAGCTCGATAAGATATATAATATAATTAATTAGATTTTAGTGATACATTGGATAAGATATATAATATAATTAATTAAATTTTAATAATAGATTAGATATGATATATAATAAAATTAATTGGATTCTAATGAGAGATATTAGCTAATAGAAAATAAGTTCATATTATAATATGATTCTTTATAGAATGTCGTAGGAGGAACTCTCATAATAACTTATCATAGATTCTTTGTTTTTGTCTATAAATCGATAAGACTTCTAGTGATTAAATGAGGCATCTCATAAATGACGCAGTCGAGAGATTACGATTTTTCTCTTAATTTTCCTAAACCATCAATAATAATGATATTCTAAAAAGATAAAAAAGAGAAAAGAATAAGTGTCTAGTTTGCCCTTATAAATCGACGCTACTATGATATTCAGATATGGATAACAGTGCTTTTGTAAATCACACAAAAATCATTTACAGATAATATCGAAAGGTACGCATCGTAAATTTAATATAATATTATTTGATTTCAATCATGATATAAAGATTTTTTCGCATTACATATTACATATCATATATTTTAGGCTTACAGTATTTTCCTCTAATCAACAACAGATCATCACAGTTTCCCTTTTATTTGTTATTATCTAAATGAATACTTTTTAGTTTGTATGGTCACAGTGCAAATATGTCACGGGACACTAAACTTCATAAAGAGCATGGGAAAAACAATTGCACAGTAAGTTTTGCAATCTAGATTCTCCATTCGTTTTATAGGCAGCACTCTGTCGTTAAATGCTTTGATTGGAATCTCTTAAATTTGTTTAAACCATTTACAAATGAACTTTAGCTGATATTTGTGAGACCTTAATATAGTTGAATATTAACTTTGAGAATTTGACTTTCTCTTTAAATGTTTTATATTAAAATTATGCAATAAAAAATAAAAAAATGGTTTAGTTATTTTAATTTTTTTGCTAAATAGTATAGTTAATTTACCACAAGGAGTCTTGACTATTTACTTTGTACAAATTATATGATCATATTATTTTATTTGAATCGATCTAATATGATTCAATAAAATCCTTGATTATCCTATATAGTTTCTCAAATTATCATCCTCTTCCATAAAATAGGAGGGTTCCAAATCTATAAAACAACCACCTGTTCTTCCTTCTCTTCTTCTAAAGACAACCTTCATCCTTGTACCTTGGTATCATCATCCATGTGGATACATCAAAAGGTTCATATAAATCAACTATCGTGTTAGTAACTTTGTCTGGAAAATAACTTTACATTCATGCAAGTGAAGGAGTTTGAATCTGAGAAGCTATTATTCTTTACCTTTCATTCTTTATAAAGGTGACTTAGACTGATGATAATAGTATATTGATGTCACTTTCTTCAAACAAAAAAAAAAAGAAAAGCATGATTCAGGCCATTAAGAGTCCCTCACAAAACTAAAATAATTGTCCATGTGAATATTTATCTTAAAATGAGACCATCTTAATTTTTTTTAATTTTTGATAAAAATTAAAAAATATATAAGCATGATTCTTGCCGTATCCTAAGCTCGTGGTCATTAAGAATCCATCACACTCCAGGATGAACCTTACTTCAAAATGGTAGCAGCAGGTTAACATTCTACTTAGCCCTTATAAACTCCTTAGATATAATAGTTTTGGATCAAACTATCGTAAATAATATATTATTAATTTTCTTATTGTTTGTGTAGTATGGTTAAGGAAATGATAAAATTTGATATCCTTAATCATGTGCATAAGTTAGAAATTTTATCAATCAATTATGATACGAATCTTAAAATATTTATCTTTTTCTCTAAAATAAAAAAAACACAGGTGAATATTTTTTTATTCTATTTTTTTATAAAAAATTATCCTCATTTTTAGAATTCCCTTATAATGTTTCTTTTTTTTTTTGTCTAATACTGGAAGTATTTCTAATCTGACAACTAGTCATCTATCAAATTTTCCTTTCCTTTTCCATGGATAAATTCATACGATGAATCGGTTCAATGTTTTTACACTGTGTTATGGTGTTTTTAGTAATATAAAAAAACACTATAACATATTATAAGAATATTATAACATAATATTTTATAAAAAAATAATATATTTACAGTGTCTTTTATATTATCTTATAATATTTTTGATATTATTGAAAATATTCAAACAGAGTGTAAAACACATTATGAGGTTGAGCATAGAGATCGATCCATAGAAAAAGGAATAAAAAAATATCAGATAGCTAGGATAATCGATCGATTTGATTGTTAAAATTCTTAATTTTGATTAATATAATAGATTTTTAAATTTATTTAATTAGATGTATTTATATTTTTTATATAATTTAATTAGTTTTAAATTTAAGATTATAAATTTAAATTCTTTAATTTATATATTTGAATTATTCTTTAATAATTTAAAATATTTAAATCTAATTTAACTAGAGAAATCTAATCGAGATCTAACTCAAGTTAGATTAATCCGTCAAATCAAATCGATATAACTCTTGTGATCGTATACAACTCAGTATTAATTTAGCCTAGAGACTAGAGGTATTTAAATAATGATTTGATTTAATTTAGTACGAGAAAAGACCAATCATAGAAGAGTGTAGAGGCATCTCGAACAAACAATAGTATTATTTAATTTGATCGAAATAGGTTTGTAAGAGAGAGACAGAAACACCATTATTAACCAACCTAGGTAGGTAAAAAAATGTAGTTCATGATCACCAAAGAAGAAGAAGAAGAAGAAGAAGAGGAGGTAAAGTTGCATCTTTTTCTCGGGTGTGGGTGGGGGATGCATAAGCTTCTCACGTACTCCGATCGGAAGATTTGGTTGATTAGACTTTTCTTCGCTCGATTTCCGCATGGAGATTCCGCGATGTAACGTTTTAGCTATTATTATTCTCACCCATTTGACTCGAATCAATTAAGTGGGCGTCCTACCAAACCCAACTACTACTGCCTCGTCTCTTTAGCTGTCGGTAAAGTAAACGTTAAAAACGAAGTTGGAGATAACTTAATAATATTTTTTACGTATAATAATCGGGATTATTATACGGATTGCTCGGATGAGCCAAAGGTGTGATAGATAGTGGTTCACACGTTTGTGAACCAATTAATCCCTAGTGTGTGACGGTGGGACAACTAGTTCCAAAGCCTTCGATTATAAGGTTCCAATTAGTTTTGAAAGAAAATATCCAATGACCGGAATAATATATAAAGAACCTATAAGATTGTAAAAATAAAGCCAATTAAGTAAGCGTATAAACACACAGATTCAAGCATAATAAAAAATATAGTAGTTCATAAGCTTTTCCATGATCTATCTTAATAAGAAAATATTTTTTCTAAATTTATAAATAGCAATCATCATAACAACAAACCTGTTCTCATGCAGTTAAATAATTTTATCGAAGACATCCTTCGTTAAATCTTCTTGGAAAATGCAAAGAATGTAATATCGTTTGGTAAAGGGACCCGTAAAGCTAATTTAAGACGAGTGGAAACCAAAATATAGTCAAAAGGGAGGGGAGGGGGCACATCTAGATAAAAAAACAGTTGTTCTTTTATGTTTTCACGTTTTTTTGTTTTAAAGCTGGATCCCAGTCGACGGTGACGGTGGGCCACTTATATAGCTCTATATAAGTGTATATTATATGAGCTCGATAAGATATATAATATAATTAATTAGATTTTAGTGATACATTGGATAAGATATATAATATAATTAATTAAATTTTAATAATAGATTAGATATGATATATAATAAAATTAATTGGATTATAATGAGAGATATTAGCCAATAGAAAATAAGTTCATATTATAATATGATTCTTTATAGAATGTCGTAGGAGGAACTCTCATAATAACTTATCATAGATTCTTTGTTTTTGTCTATAAATCGATAAGACTTCTAGTGATTAAATGAGGCATCTCATAAATGACGCAGTCGAGAGATTACGATTTTTCTCTTAATTTTCCTAAACCATCAATAATAATGATATTCTAAAAAGATAAAAAAGAGAAAAGAATAAGTGTCTAGTTTGCCCTTATAAATCGACGCTACTATGATATTCAGATATGGATAACAGTGCTTTTGTAAATCACACAAAAATCATTTACAGATAATATCGAAAGGTACGCATCGTAAATTTAATATAATATTATTTGATTTCAATCATGATATAAAGATTTTTTCGCATTACATATTACATATCATATATTTTAGGCTTACAGTATTTTCCTCTAATCAACAACAGATCATCACAGTTTCCCTTTTATTTGTTATTATCTAAATGAATACTTTTTAGTTTGTATGGTCACAGTGCAAATATGTCACGGGACACTAAACTTCATAAAGAGCATGGGAAAAACAATTGCACAGTAAGTTTTGCAATCTAGATTCTCCATTCGTTTTATAGGCAGCACTCTGTCGTTAAATGCTTTGATTGGAATCTCTTAAATATTTTACTAAATATGCGCTCTAAAGTGGGATAAGATCCCATCTCGATAGAATTTTTTTTTTCTTCCTACAATTTATGTTGTCACGCCGAGGGGCTGTTACGGCCATGCCTATTCATTTGATTAGTGTGAAAACAAAAAAATCCAAAGTGATACATTCAGGCTTCTTCTGATCCTTCCCTATTTTTTTTCTTTTGTCAAACTAATTATAAAAACTTTATTAATAAAATCGATAGGAAATATTAGGTGTGTTCGAGAATACATTTAAAATGCGCATTAAGGATCTAATGTACATTTCAAATATGAATTGATAAATATTTTTAAATCATATTTAGTTTAATTGTTACATCACAAATGCTCAAATGCTGATACTACGTCACGTAGCATATTTCAACATTTGAAAGATGCTAATGTAATTTTTAAATTTTTTAAAAATTGGATACATCAAAAGGTTCATATAAATCAACTATCGTGTTAGTAACTTTGTCTGGAAAATAACTTTACATTCATATAGTCCTGTCTATCTACCAGTTAGATGTCGATTAATTGCCATTCCAACGTGTTGTGTTTGCACAAGTGCTCCACTTAGATGTTGAGAACGAAGACGACGAGTTCTTCAACTCGTCGTCAACGTGATTCATGTGGGGGTGGCGATTATTTTATCTCCCCACTCTACGATAAACAACATTCAGAGGTTGCAGATAACAATTTATTTAGTTCACCAAGCTCAAGATAAAAAAAATCAGCTCAAAGGTATGAGGATATATGGCAGTGCTTATAACTTTGCAGATCTATGAACATGTTGTGACCTAAAACTTGGGATCTACAATTATGGAAGAGACCGAGAATTGAAGTTGCAAACTGTATACAGCTTTCCGCCGGAAGCAAACTTGTTCTGAAAAATCTGCACGCCTTAAAAGGAGTACAGGAACAACAAAAGGCAAGAAAGCAAAAGTAGAGAGCTAGGAAACCCCACGACAGGCAACGAAACACAAACGATCATCATGTACAGAGGAGTGCTGAGAAGAAGCTCTCTTTTGCTCCCAGGTGTAGGAATTTGCCACCACAAGAACGCAACCCATCACGAAGGACCATGTGTCCTCCATACCTAATTTTAGTCCCCTGGTATTGCTGTAAGTATTGATTGGTTACTTTCCCTCGTATCTTTTCCTTCAACTGGTTGAATCATAACGACTTGCTTTAATTTTGACTCTATCCCCGGGTAGTATCTGCATAAAACGCCTCCTACTCTGTGAAACATATCCATGAATTACATCTTCACTGTCTAAGTGGATCTGGGCTGTTGGGAATTACTTTGAGCGATTTAAACTTGAATGAGTAAAAACTTTTTCCGTTTCAGGTAACTTCTTGAAGTATCAACTAACGGAGGAAGTTGTATTGTTAAAACATTATATAGAATTGGATGAAGATTCTTCATGTGCATTTTACTTTCTTTCTTTGCTTCATTTATGTGATTAAGCTTGGTATATAACATTTGTCTTCTTTTGATGCCATAGGTCATTTTCATGGTAGTTCTTGAGAGCTAGTCATGGTGTGAGGTTTTTTATTTGTTATTAATATGCCTGATCTTGTGTTTTGACTGCATACTTCCCTTGTTGAATTTCAAAAAACAATTACTTAGATTTCATCTTTGTTGTTTATCTAAATTCTGAACTTGTTTCTCCTCAAAGCAATGTAAAAGATGTTTGCCTCTCCCATGTTCTGCCCTCGAACCTTACTTTTCCTCAGTTGACAGTAGCTGTGTTGGTGGTGAGCTGTAGCATTAGTTGTAATGGTGTTAGTACTTAGTACTGGTACTGAAGAGTGGTGGTAATGATCATGGTGGTGATGGTTCTGGCAGTCATGATGTTGTCTCGATGGTGGAGTTAGTGCTCAGATTGAAGGAGTAATACTGCTGGTTGTGATGGTATCGGCAGTGATCAGTGGCATGGTATCATCAGTGGTAACAACAGTGACAATGGCAGTGGCAATAACAGTGTTGGCAGAAGCAGTGATGATGGTGGTGCTAGTAGTCTTGGTGACTATGGCATGCTGGTGGTAGTAGCATGTGGCAGCTGAGGGAGTGGCCGCAAAAACAGAATTGGTGGGGATGATGATGATGGTAACAGCAGCGGTGGTAGTAGCAACAACTGCAATCGTGATGGTGAGTTGGTGACGGTGGTGGTCTTGGTAAAGTGAGGAAGGCAGGTTGTGGTGGTGACAGTAGTAGTTGTAATGGCGGTGGTTGAAACGAGTGAATGTGTGGGCTTGAGTATTGGAGAAGCTTTGGCAACTTCAAAATTAGCAACAAAAGATTTTCTTATTCAAAATAAAAAATATGTAAAACTAATTTCTGAGTGAAGATTTTTCTTTTGTGGTAGCAAGCTAATTTACTATATATATATATACATCTATATATATATAACCAAATTCTATTCAAAATACAAGCTAAAATAACACTGGTTAAATAATAATATCAATGTTCCACTTTCCACATAATATCACCGTAACCCAAATCAAATCATGTCCATAGCAAACTATAGTAGGTATACGCTTTTGACCTGCTTACCAAGCAAAGTGCAAGTGAAGGAGTTTGAATCTGAGAAGCTATTATTCTTTACCTTTCATTCTTTATAAAGGTGACTTAGACTGATGATAATAGTATATTGATGTCACTTTCTTCAAACAAAAAAAAAAAGAAAAGCATGATTCAGGCCATTAAGAGTCCCTCACAAAACTAAAATAATTGTCCATGTGAATATTTATCTTAAAATGAGACCATCTTAATTTTTTTTAATTTTTGATAAAAATTAAAAAATATATAAGCATGATTCTTGCCGTATCCTAAGCTCGTGGTCATTAAGAATCCATCACACTCCAGGATGAACCTTACTTCAAAATGGTAGCAGCAGGTTAACATTCTACTTAGCCCTTATAAACTCCTTAGATATAATAGTTTTGGATCAAACTATCGTAAATAATATATTATTAATTTTCTTATTGTTTGTGTAGTATGGTTAAGGAAATGATAAAATTTGATATCCTTAATCATGTGCATAAGTTAGAAATTTTATCAATCAATTATGATACGAATCTTAAAATATTTATCTTTTTCTCTAAAATAAAAAAAACACAGGTGAATATTTTTTTATTCTATTTTTTTATAAAAAATTATCCTCATTTTTAGAATTCCCTTATAATGTTTCTTTTTTTTTTTGTCTAATACTGGAAGTATTTCTAATCTGACAACTAGTCATCTATCAAATTTTCCTTTCCTTTTCCATGGATAAATTCATACGATGAATCGGTTCAATGTTTTTACACTGTGTTATGGTGTTTTTAGTAATATAAAAAAACACTATAACATATTATAAGAATATTATAACATAATATTTTATAAAAAAATAATATATTTACAGTGTCTTTTATATTATCTTATAATATTTTTGATATTATTGAAAATATTCAAACAGAGTGTAAAACACATTATGAGGTTGAGCATAGAGATCGATCCATAGAAAAAGGAATAAAAAAATATCAGATAGCTAGGATAATCGATCGATTTGATTGTTAAAATTCTTAATTTTGATTAATATAATAGATTTTTAAATTTATTTAATTAGATGTATTTATATTTTTTATATAATTTAATTAGTTTTAAATTTAAGATTATAAATTTAAATTCTTTAATTTATATATTTGAATTATTCTTTAATAATTTAAAATATTTAAATCTAATTTAACTAGAGAAATCTAATCGAGATCTAACTCAAGTTAGATTAATCCGTCAAATCAAATCGATATAACTCTTGTGATCGTATACAACTCAGTATTAATTTAGCCTAGAGACTAGAGGTATTTAAATAATGATTTGATTTAATTTAGTACGAGAAAAGACCAATCATAGAAGAGTGTAGAGGCATCTCGAACAAACAATAGTATTATTTAATTTGATCGAAATAGGTTTGTAAGAGAGAGACAGAAACACCATTATTAACCAACCTAGGTAGGTAAAAAAATGTAGTTCATGATCACCAAAGAAGAAGAAGAAGAAGAAGAAGAGGAGGTAAAGTTGCATCTTTTTCTCGGGTGTGGGTGGGGGATGCATAAGCTTCTCACGTACTCCGATCGGAAGATTTGGTTGATTAGACTTTTCTTCGCTCGATTTCCGCATGGAGATTCCGCGATGTAACGTTTTAGCTATTATTATTCTCACCCATTTGACTCGAATCAATTAAGTGGGCGTCCTACCAAACCCAACTACTACTGCCTCGTCTCTTTAGCTGTCGGTAAAGTAAACGTTAAAAACGAAGTTGGAGATAACTTAATAATATTTTTTACGTATAATAATCGGGATTATTATACGGATTGCTCGGATGAGCCAAAGGTGTGATAGATAGTGGTTCACACGTTTGTGAACCAATTAATCCCTAGTGTGTGACGGTGGGACAACTAGTTCCAAAGCCTTCGATTATAAGGTTCCAATTAGTTTTGAAAGAAAATATCCAATGACCGGAATAATATATAAAGAACCTATAAGATTGTAAAAATAAAGCCAATTAAGTAAGCGTATAAACACACAGATTCAAGCATAATAAAAAATATAGTAGTTCATAAGCTTTTCCATGATCTATCTTAATAAGAAAATATTTTTTCTAAATTTATAAATAGCAATCATCATAACAACAAACCTGTTCTCATGCAGTTAAATAATTTTATCGAAGACATCCTTCGTTAAATCTTCTTGGAAAATGCAAAGAATGTAATATCGTTTGGTAAAGGGACCCGTAAAGCTAATTTAAGACGAGTGGAAACCAAAATATAGTCAAAAGGGAGGGGAGGGGGCACATCTAGATAAAAAAACAGTTGTTCTTTTATGTTTTCACGTTTTTTTGTTTTAAAGCTGGATCCCAGTCGACGGTGACGGTGGGCCACTTATATAGCTCTATATAAGTGTATATTATATGAGCTCGATAAGATATATAATATAATTAATTAGATTTTAGTGATACATTGGATAAGATATATAATATAATTAATTAAATTTTAATAATAGATTAGATATGATATATAATAAAATTAATTGGATTATAATGAGAGATATTAGCCAATAGAAAATAAGTTCATATTATAATATGATTCTTTATAGAATGTCGTAGGAGGAACTCTCATAATAACTTATCATAGATTCTTTGTTTTTGTCTATAAATCGATAAGACTTCTAGTGATTAAATGAGGCATCTCATAAATGACGCAGTCGAGAGATTACGATTTTTCTCTTAATTTTCCTAAACCATCAATAATAATGATATTCTAAAAAGATAAAAAAGAGAAAAGAATAAGTGTCTAGTTTGCCCTTATAAATCGACGCTACTATGATATTCAGATATGGATAACAGTGCTTTTGTAAATCACACAAAAATCATTTACAGATAATATCGAAAGGTACGCATCGTAAATTTAATATAATATTATTTGATTTCAATCATGATATAAAGATTTTTTCGCATTACATATTACATATCATATATTTTAGGCTTACAGTATTTTCCTCTAATCAACAACAGATCATCACAGTTTCCCTTTTATTTGTTATTATCTAAATGAATACTTTTTA
The DNA here is from genome assembly GCA_001649415.1 of Musa itinerans. Lineage (NCBI taxonomy): Eukaryota > Viridiplantae > Streptophyta > Magnoliopsida > Zingiberales > Musaceae > Musa > Musa itinerans. The sequence continues at coordinate 87,862 of LVTN01000220.1, read as the reverse complement.
GTTTGTATGGTCACAGTGCAAATATGTCACGGGACACTAAACTTCATAAAGAGCATGGGAAAAACAATTGCACAGTAAGTTTTGCAATCTAGATTCTCCATTCGTTTTATAGGCAGCACTCTGTCGTTAAATGCTTTGATTGGAATCTCTTAAATATTTTACTAAATATGCGCTCTAAAGTGGGATAAGATCCCATCTCGATAGAATTTTTTTTTTCTTCCTACAATTTATGTTGTCACGCCGAGGGGCTGTTACGGCCATGCCTATTCATTTGATTAGTGTGAAAACAAAAAAATCCAAAGTGATACATTCAGGCTTCTTCTGATCCTTCCCTATTTTTTTTCTTTTGTCAAACTAATTATAAAAACTTTATTAATAAAATCGATAGGAAATATTAGGTGTGTTCGAGAATACATTTAAAATGCGCATTAAGGATCTAATGTACATTTCAAATATGAATTGATAAATATTTTTAAATCATATTTAGTTTAATTGTTACATCACAAATGCTCAAATGCTGATACTACGTCACGTAGCATATTTCAACATTTGAAAGATGCTAATGTAATTTTTAAATTTTTTAAAAATATTCTATGATATTATCTAAAACCATACAATTACCAATATGATTTAATACAAAACTAATATGATTTATGTGTTATAAGATTAAAAATTTTAAATTTCAACCTAATTTATTTTTAATGATGATTTATTTATTTATTATATATTTGGGACATACGATAAACAACATTCAGAGGTTGCAGATAACAATTTATTTAGTTCACCAAGCTCAAGATAAAAAAAATCAGCTCAAAGGTATGAGGATATATGGCAGTGCTTATAACTTTGCAGATCTATGAACATGTTGTGACCTAAAACTTGGGATCTACAATTATGGAAGAGACCGAGAATTGAAGTTGCAAACTGTATACAGCTTTCCGCCGGAAGCAAACTTGTTCTGAAAAATCTGCACGCCTTAAAAGGAGTACAGGAACAACACCCAAATTCTTTGTCCAATGCATATTAAAAATCAAAATATATTTTCAAATGTATCAAAAAATTCTTCCAAATACTATAGAGTTTGTTGGCTGTAGCATCAATTTATTTCATGGAAAAGATGTGAGATCTTATGATCATTCATAATAAGTTATTATTAGATGAGGAGTGCTGAGAAGAAGCTCTCTTTTGCTCCCAGGTGTAGGAATTTGCCACCACAAGAACGCAACCCATCACGAAGGACCATGTGTCCTCCATACCTAATTTTAGTCCCCTGGTATTGCTGTAAGTATTGATTGGTTACTTTCCCTCGTATCTTTTCCTTCAACTTTAGTTTAGCTTTTCTTAGTGGCTACTCCACTGATTCTTGATTATTTCTGCTACAACTCCCACCCAAAGCTGCTGAAGCACCACTATAAATGATGCATAGAATCCAGCTTGACAAGGCCCATGGCAAACCAGCAAGTTTGATCCAGCTCTCTCGCAACGAATGCTCCTCCGAGTGCCAAAGCACATCGTCTCTCCATTTCTCCTGAAGCCGCTACTTCCATCTTCTTTTGCTTCTCGGAGCGCAGCCAGTCCTCCTTCCATCAAGATGAAGAACGGGGCTGCCACTCTCCTTAAGCACATAGCCACCGTGCTCGCAGCGACCGTGAAAAGCAAGTCCATGGCGCTTAAGAACAAAGCTATCGCCACGAGAACCAGACTCACCGTCTTCAGGCTGCTTCGGAGCAAGAAGGTGCTGCTGAGTGCAGTGTCGAACAACATCCAGTCGCTGCTGGGCCAGCAGATCGGTGGAGGTACCGGTGGCCGTGCGATTGCGCTGTTTGATGCGGCAACCGAAGAGGTGTTCTCGGGTCCTCATCGCACTGAGTCGGTGGAGTCTGCCGAAGACGATAATTATGATGACTTCATGCACTCTTTCTTTGATGACCATGATGAGGAGGAGGATGAAGACGATGACTCCAAAGGGAGTGGCTCAGAGATCAGCCTCGAGGATGATGTTGACCACGCTGCTGATGTGTTCATCAGGAGGTTCCATCGGCAGATGAGGTCGGAGAAGAAGGAGTCACTCAAGATGTATCGAGAGATGCCGGAGTTCAGCTTTTAGGACATGAGAGACTGGAATGCAAAGAACTCTGAGGACCTCAGAAAAAGATAAAAAGACGTAGAAATAACTGCCTGTCTATTTTGACCGAGAAAAATTACTGTGTGTAATTTGGCCTTAGTATATTTTGCACAGAGATTAAAGATGTATATACTGGCACGATTACTTTAAACCAAGCAAATAGAATATAAATTCTATGATTCCAATCTAATTTTAGTTTAAAAGATATATTAAAGCCAAATATATCCCTAATAGTTTTTCATAATAATAATAATAATAATACTGATGCAGAGAAATTATATAGTTTAAAATTTTGAATAAAAGATAAACGAAATGAATTGATGAAGATTTCATAATGGTATATGTGCAAGTTTTATCCTAAAATTGGATTTAAAGGGTATATTTAAAGATCACTTGTTTTAGAGGGATATACATGTCATTTTACCATTTTTATTAGTAGCAATGCATTGACGGGTGGAAGTCAATCTAATAAATGAGAAATCAACAAAGTGAAACATCCTCCAATTGAGCTTCAACAGAACGTGTTCGAAGGCCTCCCAAGTCAAAAAAATCGACTTGATACGCCGCCGTGCACGTGTTGGTCGACTTAAGTCTCCCTCGCACGTGCCGTTCGGCCTCTCGATTGCGGCCGTCGGAACGGACATCGACCGCTCTTGTGGTCTTTGGGACGTGCGTGTAAACTAAAAGACTCGTCGCACGTGCCGGGAATGGATGGGGTGCGAAGGGATGACGATTTGACCTCTCTTTCGTCCGCTTCCGCGGCGCGCGCGTGCATGCGGTGACGACACAGAGTCGGACGAGCGCGATGAAGAGGGAGAGAGAGAGAGAGAGAAAGAGAGGATGGCAGCCTTCACTGTGCTTCACCAATGACAGCACTTCTTTGCCTTTGTGAACACTCACTTCTCGACTGACACCAAATCCTTTCCGCCAACCAATGCCTGCAGCCTTCATACAAACTCACAGTTGTCAGCTGACATCCAAATCCTTTCCACCAGCCCATGCCGGATTCTTTGACGAAGACTCGAACTCTCGTCGCAAGGACGACAACATACCCCGGCTTTCCCCGTTCCTTCACAGGAAGAGAAGTTAGAGAGTGAATAAGGGCCTGAATCAAGGACTCTCTCTGCAGCAAGATCTACTCCTAGATCCATGAATTTAACATTAAACTAATGGACAAAGAGGTTGCTTCATACTATGTGTTCCTCTTTTCATAGTAGGCAACAGTCGACGAAGGCATATTAGTCTTCCGGTATTCATGGTGAATAAATCGATGGCCGTGCTTCTTAAGACCAAACGCATTTTGATAAGATAATGTTACAAGGAAATGAACAAGGAACTATATATATATTAATTTGGACGTGTGTGGATTACAAGGGAAGGAATGCGATGTGATTGTATCAGCCTTTGTTTTCCTTGTTGCGGTTGTTCTTGAGGTGGCCACACTTCTTCCTTCTGCCGATCCTACCAAAAGCGGCACCAGCGCTACTCCTCCGCCTCCTCTCCGACTCCTTGATGGTCTCCAGCTTCGGCTTCCAGGAGCGGCACCTCACCAACTGCTTGTAATCCTTCGCCAACTCCTCCGTGGTGCACACTCGCTGCCCTCTCCTCTCCGCCGCCGCCGCCTCCCCCTCCGCCCTACTCAGGCGCTCCAGGT
>LVTN01000220.1:25000-70193 GCA_001649415.1 Musa itinerans | reverse complement strand
GAAAAGATGTGAGATCTTATGATCATTCATAATAAGTTATTATTAGATGTAAAATATTCCTAATAATATTCGAAAGTCGTGGGGCTTCCAATTATTTATTAATTTTAAAATATTTTTTCTTCTTTCGTCACCTTATTTTATTTTTTTATTTTTAGAATTATTTTTTTTTAAAAATAAATTTGAGGTACCTAATTCAACAACGCTCAAATATATTTTCCTCCGTGAAGTGACATACATATTTACCACACGAACGAGTCTGAATCTGCATCTGAATATGAATCTTCCGTACTCTTTTCGCTACAGACGGGTTTAGCTTTCTCCGTGTTACGTTCACCGAGGTTCGTCAGCCCTTCGGGAGGATCGAACGCCTCCTAACGCTTACTCCCAAAACGTGCTTTATCTTACGTGGCTTCCTCGCTTGTGGGCTCCACATATCAGGCTTGTGAGGTCCACGAAGGTTGAGAAAACTTTTGGGTCAAAAGTCTGGGGAGATGGAACATTATGGCTGTCGGTCCCCCGATGGGAAACCTTTAATTACTGAAGCCATATGTGGATGTGGTCACTCTCGTTGATCGCTTTCGTTCCACCAACCACCCTCTCGTACCAAACATGAGATGGCACAAACGTTATTCAAGGCGGAGAACTTTTCCAGTGGTGATGTGGCGAGCACCACGCATCGCTAATTGACCGAGCACATCGCCCCTAATCGAATTCAGGGCTGAGTCGGTCACGATTAGCACCGACGCTGCCGGCTTTCTTTCACCGCTTGGTGCGACCAACCCGTCGCAGCCTAGCGAAATGAGGAGTAATAATATATTAAAATTGACTATATATAAGCATAAAGGTGGAGAAGGGTTCGTCCGCCCGCCTACACCAAACGAAACGGCCATTACTCGCCCACTTCTGACTCGACGATGGCGGCCGCTGCTTCCGGCGTGGCGTCCCCCTCCAACCTCCGCCTCCCCTCCTCCCTCTCTTGCCGCCTCCCCTCTCACCCCTTTCCGCAGATTGTCACCGTCCGTTTACTCTCCCCCGTCCCTCCTCCCCGCTGCCTCCGAATCTCCGCCCGTCGCCCCCTGACCGTCCGATCCGGCGGAGGTGGAGGCGTCGGAGGAGGTGATGGTGGAGGTGGCGGTGGTGGTGACGGGGGGGAGGATGGGGACTCGGGCCGGAAGAACCGTTCGGACGCGCTGCTCGTGCTGGCGGAAGCCGGCCGGACGTTGGAGAGCCTCCCTAAGGATTTGGCGGCGTCGATCGAATCCGGGCGGATCCCTGGGTCAATCGTGCAGCGATTCTTTGATCTCGAGAAGTCGCCGGTCTTCCGATGGCTGCTCCAGTTCGGAGGGTTCAAGGAGCGGCTTCTGGCCGACGACCTCTTCTTGGCCAAGGTCGCCATGGAGTGTGGCGTTGGTATCTTCACCAAGGTCCTTCTTCTGTCCCTTCTCTTCGGATGGCCGTTTAAATGTTTCACCATTCATTTATTCTTCCTCAATATGGTTTCGTTAATTAATGATCTAGAAAAAAAAGATTTACAAATGAGAGACTGATAAGACATCTTTTGTCTTTATTGATGTCGTTTTGTCCTCCAGTCTTCTAAATGAAGCTTCCACCAGTACGATCTTTTTCTCTGTTTTGCTGATTTAACATTTCTCTCTTCTCATTCTGTAAGCCATATAGGCTTTTTCTTTAACATGCTGCTAACTTTTTGTTATTTGTATATTCTAATGTTAATCTTCTCGACATTATACTCCTCAATCTGGTTTGGTCTATTCTCAATTTGCAAAATTCTGATTTTTTGTGTTCTAACTTAGACTGAAAGGATAGGTCACTAGGCGGTAATCATTCGTTCCTTAATACTTTCTGCATTGTAAATAGGTGCAGTAAAAAAATTCTTTGATGTCTTTTTTCTTTCCTTTTCTGTCTCACTTGCACTTCAGTCGGATAACTAATGCGGTTCATTTTGGTGGGTCAAAGACGAATGGGCTTTTTGAATAATGAAAAGTTTAGTGTTGTGTCTTTGGTGGTCTTCTTTGTGGTTGAACTTGTGGGTTTTTCTTTAGAGTAAGCTAGCAGGATTTGCCCTTTTTTCATTTTTTATTGCTTAATCAATAAATAAGTTGTATTGCATAGAAATTACATTCCATTATTCTTATGTATACAAAGAGAAGAACACTGGATTTGGTCTTCTTACAATGGTACAAATGGCCATAGGAACTCCTTGAATGATTTCTACCGCATGGGTTTCTGCAGGAGATAGCAGCAGGGAATTAGGAAGATACTTGATATTTGCTAGTGTAAGCTGATCACACAGAGACATAGTTGATATTTAATGCTGTAATGTATTTGTCAATAACATAAGGTAGGAATACCAGAAAATTTAGTAGACGAGAGAGAGAGAGAGAGAAGAAATATGACAGGTTTCTTTGCTTCATCTCAACATTCGAATACCATGTGATGAGCTCCCTCTTTATGCATAATATTAGTTGCATGTCTAATTAGAGATCTATAAGGGAGAAAATAGCCTCATTTTCTATTATAAGTATGAATAATTTTTTTGGAGAACTTGTCTGAATCGTTAGGGTTTTTTAATAAAGGACAGGAACTCATCCGGAGAGTTCTTTTCTTCTTTATTTGTAATCCTAAATTAAATCTCAAACAGCCACGAATGTGGTGAAGAATGTCCTTACTAAAAATGACGGAAAGTACAATGGATCTTGACTGCAATGAATCAACAATTCTTTCTAAATCTAACTGGGCCTAAATTATACTAGTTCACTTTTGCTACAATTCATCAAATCTACATGACTTGTTCAATTTATGTGCCAATGTTCAATGTATTGGACCCTTTGAATCTGATGTCACATCTTACTCCATGCCTTCATGTCTTTTCAAGATTGGGTTGGTTTTTGTAATTCAATCGATAGGTACGCAGCATTTTTTTCAGTCATAGTAGTTTGTTTGACATCAAGCTTTACAAATCAGCAAGGAATGAGTTTTCTGTCTAATTTAATTGATTTTGCTTCTTTGCCTTACCAATGGATGAAATTTACAGAGTGAGCCCCATGAGTAAGGTTCTTCATTCAGGTTTTCTTTTATTATTAAAGAATCTTTGGTGTTAGACGTTTGATTTTCATATATTCTGTAATCAGAAGGTATTTTAATCTTTATTTTTGCGTCTTGATCTAATGTTTTCTTCAGGTTGCCCATACCTCATTTTAGAAAAGACAACAATCTTGTCTGATGTTGCCGTAGTTCAATCAAACATTATATATAATTTCATCATGTAAGTTTAAGTGTCAATTTGTATTTCTAAGCTTTTCAGGGGCACAAGTTGTTTGATTGGCCTAGTTACACATTAGGCAATCTTGCTATCTAGAGGTGACTTTGTTGTAGGTGCTCCAGGTGAATTTGGTTGGATTATTCAGACTACTACTAGACAGGATTGCACAAGCAAAATCAATAACCCAATAACGAGTTAAGAAAATACCACACATGACCAATTGGGATAAACTAGATTGTGATGTAGCTAAAAATATGGTATTTTTTTGGACTTTGGAGTAGGTTTATATCAGAAATTAGGGAAGAATAACATGAACTCTTGCTTTAGAAAAATAATAACAAGAAATTTAGTAGGAGACAGAGAGAAATACATGAGTAGAATAAATAGAACAGAGGCAGAGGGCCAGGAAAAAAATGGATTTTATCTTGCTGCCTGTGATTTAATCCTCTTTTTTCAGACAACTCTTGCTTCTGATTCAGATTTTAGCAAATTATGTTGTCAGATCATGTCTAATCTGTCGTGTCATAGATGTCAGATGATGCAAAGAAAAGCATGATTCAGGCCATTAAGAGTCCCTCACAAAACTAAAATAATTGTCCATGTGAATATTTATCTTAAAATGAGACCATCTTAATTTTTTTTAATTTTTGATAAAAATTAAAAAATATATAAGCATGATTCTTGCCGTATCCTAAGCTCGTGGTCATTAAGAATCCATCACACTCCAGGATGAACCTTACTTCAAAATGGTAGCAGCAGGTTAACATTCTACTTAGCCCTTATAAACTCCTTAGATATAATAGTTTTGGATCACTGCTTCGATGATTTTTCTCCCATAACGTAAATCAAACTATCATAAATAATATATTATTAATTTTCTTATTATTTGTGTAGTATGGTTAAGGAAATGATAAAATTTGATATCCTTAATCACGTGCATAAGTTAGAAATTTTATCAATCAATTATGATACAAATCTTAAAATATTTATCTTTTTCTCTAAAATAAAAAAAATACATGTGAATATTTTTTTATTATAATTTTTATCAAAAAATATCCTCATTTTTAGAATTCCCTTATAATGTTTCTTTTTTTTTTGTCTAATACTTGGAAGTATTTCTAATCTGACAACTAGTCATCTATCAAATTTTCCTTTCCTTTTCCATGGATAAATTCATACGATGAATCGGTTCTATGTGTTTACACCGTGTTATGGTGTTTTTAGTAATATAAAAAAAACACTGTAACATATTATAAGAATATTATAACATAATATTTTATAAAAATAATATATTTACAGTGTTTTTTATATTATATTATAATATTTTTGATATTATTAAAAATATTCTAACATAGTGTAAAACACATTATAAGGTTTAGCATAGAGATCGATCCATAGAAAAGGGCATAAAAAAAAATCAGATAGCTAGGATAATTGATCGATTTGATCGTTAAAATTCTTAATCTTGATTAATACAATAGTTTTTAAATTTATTTAATTAGATGTATTTATATTTTTATATCGTCCGATCCGGCGGAGGTGGAGGCGTCGGAGGAGGTGATGGTGGAGGTGGCGGTGGTGGTGACGGGGGGGAGGATGGGGACTCGGGCCGGAAGAACCGTTCGGACGCGCTGCTCGTGCTGGCGGAAGCCGGCCGGACGTTGGAGAGCCTCCCTAAGGATTTGGCGGCGTCGATCGAATCCGGGCGGATCCCTGGGTCAATCGTGCAGCGATTCTTTGATCTCGAGAAGTCGCCGGTCTTCCGATGGCTGCTCCAGTTCGGAGGGTTCAAGGAGCGGCTTCTGGCCGACGACCTCTTCTTGGCCAAGGTCGCCATGGAGTGTGGCGTTGGTATCTTCACCAAGGTCCTTCTTCTGTCCCTTCTCTTCGGATGGCCGTTTAAATGTTTCACCATTCATTTATTCTTCCTCAATATGGTTTCGTTAATTAATGATCTAGAAAAAAAAGATTTACAAATGAGAGACTGATAAGACATCTTTTGTCTTTATTGATGTCGTTTTGTCCTCCAGTCTTCTAAATGAAGCTTCCACCAGTACGATCTTTTTCTCTGTTTTGCTGATTTAACATTTCTCTCTTCTCATTCTGTAAGCCATATAGGCTTTTTCTTTAACATGCTGCTAACTTTTTGTTATTTGTATATTCTAATGTTAATCTTCTCGACATTATACTCCTCAATCTGGTTTGGTCTATTCTCAATTTGCAAAATTCTGATTTTTTGTGTTCTAACTTAGACTGAAAGGATAGGTCACTAGGCGGTAATCATTCGTTCCTTAATACTTTCTGCATTGTAAATAGGTGCAGTAAAAAAATTCTTTGATGTCTTTTTTCTTTCCTTTTCTGTCTCACTTGCACTTCAGTCGGATAACTAATGCGGTTCATTTTGGTGGGTCAAAGACGAATGGGCTTTTTGAATAATGAAAAGTTTAGTGTTGTGTCTTTGGTGGTCTTCTTTGTGGTTGAACTTGTGGGTTTTTCTTTAGAGTAAGCTAGCAGGATTTGCCCTTTTTTCATTTTTTATTGCTTAATCAATAAATAAGTTGTATTGCATAGAAATTACATTCCATTATTCTTATGTATACAAAGAGAAGAACACTGGATTTGGTCTTCTTACAATGGTACAAATGGCCATAGGAACTCCTTGAATGATTTCTACCGCATGGGTTTCTGCAGGAGATAGCAGCAGGGAATTAGGAAGATACTTGATATTTGCTAGTGTAAGCTGATCACACAGAGACATAGTTGATATTTAATGCTGTAATGTATTTGTCAATAACATAAGGTAGGAATACCAGAAAATTTAGTAGACGAGAGAGAGAGAGAGAGAAGAAATATGACAGGTTTCTTTGCTTCATCTCAACATTCGAATACCATGTGATGAGCTCCCTCTTTATGCATAATATTAGTTGCATGTCTAATTAGAGATCTATAAGGGAGAAAATAGCCTCATTTTCTATTATAAGTATGAATAATTTTTTTGGAGAACTTGTCTGAATCGTTAGGGTTTTTTAATAAAGGACAGGAACTCATCCGGAGAGTTCTTTTCTTCTTTATTTGTAATCCTAAATTAAATCTCAAACAGCCACGAATGTGGTGAAGAATGTCCTTACTAAAAATGACGGAAAGTACAATGGATCTTGACTGCAATGAATCAACAATTCTTTCTAAATCTAACTGGGCCTAAATTATACTAGTTCACTTTTGCTACAATTCATCAAATCTACATGACTTGTTCAATTTATGTGCCAATGTTCAATGTATTGGACCCTTTGAATCTGATGTCACATCTTACTCCATGCCTTCATGTCTTTTCAAGATTGGGTTGGTTTTTGTAATTCAATCGATAGGTACGCAGCATTTTTTTCAGTCATAGTAGTTTGTTTGACATCAAGCTTTACAAATCAGCAAGGAATGAGTTTTCTGTCTAATTTAATTGATTTTGCTTCTTTGCCTTACCAATGCATGAAATTTACAGAGTGAGCCCCATGAGTAAGGTTCTTCATTCAGGTTTTCTTTTATTATTAAAGAATCTTTGGTGTTAGACGTTTGATTTTCATATATTCTGTAATCAGAAGGTATTTTAATCTTTATTTTTGCGTCTTGATCTAATGTTTTCTTCAGGTTGCCCATACCTCATTTTAGAAAAGACAACAATCTTGTCTGATGTTGCCGTAGTTCAATCAAACATTATATATAATTTCATCATGTAAGTTTAAGTGTCAATTTGTATTTCTAAGCTTTTCAGGGGCACAAGTTGTTTGATTGGCCTAGTTACACATTAGGCAATCTTGCTATCTAGAGGTGACTTTGTTGTAGGTGCTCCAGGTGAATTTGGTTGGATTATTCAGACTACTACTAGACAGGATTGCACAAGCAAAATCAATAACCCAATAACGAGTTAAGAAAATACCACACATGACCAATTGGGATAAACTAGATTGTGATGTAGCTAAAAATATGGTATTTTTTTGGACTTTGGAGTAGGTTTATATCAGAAATTAGGGAAGAATAACATGAACTCTTGCTTTAGAAAAATAATAACAAGAAATTTAGTAGGAGACAGAGAGAAATACATGAGTAGAATAAATAGAACAGAGGCAGAGGGCCAGGAAAAAAATGGATTTTATCTTGCTGCCTGTGATTTAATCCTCTTTTTTCAGACAACTCTTGCTTCTGATTCAGATTTTAGCAAATTATGTTGTCAGATCATGTCTAATCTGTCGTGTCATAGATGTCAGATGATGCAAACAACTAGCAGCAGGATTTTTTTTTAATTTTTTATAATAGAGGAATAAAGGAGAGGAAGATGAAGATAACAATGAAAGGATAACAAAAAAGAAAGGATATCTAGCAAACTTGCAAAAGTTTAAGGTGAAAAAACTCAAGATGAAGGCTTTACACATCCATATGTCTCATACATGGACAATGGAATCATACCATTAGAAAAATAAGTACTGCTCACATATGATATCAAAGAGCTCAATTTCTTGATCTATTCTTTGATATTTTGATTACAATATTCTGGCCCCATTTTATAGGTCCTAAGCATAAGAAAAGAGGAAATTGTTAATAAGAAAGAAAATAAAATCATATTTGCTGATCAAAATTTTTTTTTTTGCCTACAATGGAGAAGGTAAGTTTTCAGGTTTACCTTGTCAAATTTTTATACTTGTCTCTTTTTCTTTATTTACTTTATTTCTTTTCTTCATTCTAGGGAAAAAAAAAAGAAATATTTTATATGTTGCCATGTGGCAACTTATGACATACTTGAAATACCCCTAAACTAACAAAAAATATTCAAATAAGAAAACCAAATTGGTTTTGCATCATTCATCCTCTGCAACAAAGTGCATATTTACTTTCTAAGCTTGAATTTCTGTGATTTCATTTGTTCAATTGTTGGCGACTTCTAATTGTTTTTGTATTTGAATTGTTGAACCAGACTACCAGTAGTAACTTTTGTCTGCAAACTTTATAATTTTTATTCTTGAACTTGTTTAATCAGTGGTAATTAGAATTTTACTTCTATCAATACAGTTTTTTAGACTTCATTATGATGCTTATTTACTGGTGAAGTGACATTTTCTCAGTTCAGTAAACAATTTATTTCTTTGACAGCAAGGTAGACTACCTAAATTGTGATTTTATTTACTTTTAAATTTTTTTTGTCTTAGTTTCTGAGTTCATGTCATGTGGAGGAATTGAATATTTGCTTGTTTGGATTGATATTATATTTATTACACATTTAATTTCTAAATTTTTTTACTTTATTTACCTTCTTCAGACGGCTGCAGAGTGGGAACGTCGGAGAGAGAATTTTATCAAGGAATTAGATTTTGTTATTGCGGATGTGGTATGGCTTCTACTGGAACTATTCCTTCATATTCTTCTTTTTTAAAAAAAATGCTTTATAGAACAAGTTTGGAAGTTGTAGGTTTTTTCTTCCTTTGTTTGATATAAAGATGATTCTTCTCTTCTGTTATGTTTGCTTGATGTAAAATCCTTATTTGCTAGTAGGAAAAAGTCAAATCACAAGTAAATTTATCAAATGATTATTAGAAGCATAGGGATATGGCATATGATTGAATATGCATTCATCCAACTCTATGATCTTGAATTTACATGTTGTCTGGAAAGAAATATGTAAAAGCATTCAAATTCAAAAGAAATAATGTAGGCTGTTATAGCCTGTTGTTTTTGTGCCTCAGAAGTCTTGGAATTATGTATAGAAAAGAGAAAAAGGTATTGCTATCTCATGTTGATAAGAGGTTACAATGGAGTACACTAGAGATGGTGTGGATCATGAATTGATTTATGTTTAATTTGTACAAATATATGAGTAAGACTAAATTGCCCTAAACACTAGAGTTGGACAGACAACTTTTCAAAGCATAGGAGGCTTATAATAAATTTTTGTATGTTTATGTTTTGTAATTGATTGCCTTCCGTAGTCCTTTGATTCTTATGGTGTAGAAAAACAACATGTAACTAGGACCTTGAAATTGTAGAATATATGCACAGGATCTTAATAAATTTTCATGAAATTAATTTGTGATAGATTGTCATATTGGTCAGATCCAATATATATCAACTGGTTTGTTGATGTAGTAGTCTTAGTTAAATTGACTGTATTCTTGGCCTTACTGTCAGAGATTGATCAAAATTAGTTGAAATCAACTAGACTAAGTTAACTTTGATTGATTCCAGAGTGAACCTCAAAAGGAGAAAAGAGAGCAGAAAGATGAGTGAAAGGCTGCCAATGACTACCAAATAGGTGATATCATATGGAAGAAAAAATTGGTTGATGTGGAGAAAAGGTTGCTGCAGGCCATTGACTGCTAGTGTAAAACTGTTTGATTTTGTTAACATGAATCCTAACTGCATTTAGTATAGGGTTAGGTTATCACCTGGAAGCAACATGAGACACCTTCACCACTTGGTGCCCCAAAGAGTGAAGGGCAGGATAAATCACTCGAATGTGATCCATCACATCGTCGCTTGGATGTGGTGCAAAGGAAATAAGGGTTCTTGCATTGTTTTGGACTGATGTCAGTAAAGAAGTTGGTTTAACACCAAAAGATTAGGCTAGCAACTTATTACATATAGGGGTTTAAAAAGGCGCTTACCTAGGTGAGGCGAAGCCCGAGCGCTTCACAGGTTCGCTAAGTGGCATGCTTAAGTGAAGCGTTGCCTGGGCGCTCGCCTGAACCCAGGCGCTGGGTGCCTTGGGCAAGTGCCTAGTTGAAACCATGCTACTGAACTAGACTATTAAGTCTGGTTTTGTTGAACAGTAGCTAGTTGGTTCGATCGAACCAACTAAGTTACATAAAGTTACTTGCAAAACCCACCCCTGACCCTGAGCAACCCTAGTGTAGCCGCTACCTCCATCGTCGATGCATAGGATCGACACTTCCTCTATCGCCAACAGACGAGTCCGAAGGTGTAGCTTTCGTGCGTAGTTCCCTCCGCTGCCGTCGCTTTCGTGTGCAACTCCTTCCACCTTCAAGGGAGAGGACTGCAACTTCCTCTGCCACTGACGGATACATCTGAAGCTTCCTTTGCGCACAACGTTGTCGTCCGTAGGTTCTGCCATCGTCGTTGCTGCCGCTGTTTGAAGCTTTCTTTGTTGCTATTGTCGTCATCTGCAGCTTCCTTCGTCGTCACTGCCGCTGTCGTCTGAAGCTTCCTTCGCCGTTGCTATTGCCGCCCATAGCTTCCTCCGCCACCACCACCGCCGTCATCGTTCGAAAGTTCCTCCGTTACCGCCACCCTCTCCTTCCCCAGTTTTCATCGTTGGTGATTCTTTTCTCCCCTTTAACTACTTTAATAGTGGATTAAATACTATTAATAGTAGATTGTTAACTACTGTCATCATATAATAGTTCCTATTTAGATTTTAGCACTATTAATTATATTATATATTTTTTATATTTTAATATTTTAGATGTTAGGACATCTTTGGCATTTTGGGAACGTGGTGCCTAGCACTTCTTAAATCACTGGTTATATATGAATACTTTTAGGAAATGGGCTAGAATAGATAGAAACAATGATTAGAAGAACAAATATTATTTGTTTACATGTGGCTAAGTGGGTAGGAGAAAGATCCACATTGATAGTACTAGTCTTAAAATTTAGTATACATGAAAAATTAAAAATATAAATGGTCTAAGTATTGTAGATAAGGATTTTAAGGATAATATTATAAATATAAAGAGATTCAAGGATAAAATTATAGTCTTAAAATTTGTTTTAGGAGGGGAGATTTTAAATATAAGTGCTTATGTTCGTCAAGTTGGATTGGATGATGAAACAAAGAAAGAATCTTGAAAAAAATTACACAATATTATTTAAGGAATAACTATAGTTGAAAAACTTATATTTGGAAGAGATTTAAATGGTTATTCTAGAAAAAAATTATGATGAATTTATAAAAGTACATGTGAGCTTTAGCCATAGTTACAAGTAGAGGAATAAAGAGGGTATATATAAGAGTTGTCACAATTATGGTTAGACTTCTTTCTTACTAGGACGAAAGATTGAGTTATGTGTAAGGATGGAAAATTTATTCCTTCTGAAGTGAAAGCTTAACGAATTAACATAAATTTATGGTACTAGATATTTGTTACAAAAGTTGAAAGTGGAAAAAGACAAGAAAATTTTGGTAGGATGAGATGGTGAAAATTTTAAAGTTAATAATATAAGAAAATTTCAGATTTACAATAAAAAAGGAGGGTTGGAACTTAGATGATGATAGTAAAAATATTTTGTTGACTATGATAGCCAATAAGATTAGGAGCATGACAAATGAGATTTTTGGAGAATTTAAAGGTTGAGGTATTACTTTAAGAGGGAATTGGTGGTGGTGTGAGGAATGTTCAAAAGGCAATTTTTATTGAAAATTTATGCTTTAAAGACTAGCGAAATTGTGAAAGTGATAAGACATTCAAAAGATCTATAAACTTTGTAAGGTAACAAAAATAAATCTATTAGTATGGCAAATTATAAGCCAAACCCAAGCTCAAATCTAAGCTCGAGGACTAGATTGAATGCAGCAACAACTTTTCAATCAACTGACCCTAGCTTTTAAGCTAAGAGCAGTGATTTAAAAGGCGCTAGGCGCCAAGGTCCCAAAATGCTCGAGGCGTTAGCCCAGGCGTTCGCTCGAGCGAAGCAAGACACTCTAAAATATAAAAATATAAAAAATATATTTTAATATTTTAAAATATTAAAATATAAAAAAATATTTTAAAAATATTCTCTACCGTTTACAACAGTAGAGAAGAGTAGAGTGTGAGGAGACCTTGGTGAGAAGCTGAGTCACGGTGAGAATTGAGTCGCGGATAGGAGGTTGCTGTCTAAGAGCAGCGGCAGCGGAGAGCAGCGCGGGCGACAGTGGCAATGACAGCGGAGAGAGGCAACAGAAGCGGCAGCAGAGAGAGGCAGCGGCAACGACAGAGAGAGGCAATGGAATCGGGCGTAGGGTTAGGGGAAGTCGCAAGAGGGGGAGGCTGATATGCGTGCTTTAGTTGGTTCAATTGAACCAACTAATTGGGCACTCGCTGCCTCTCTCCGCTGCTGTTGCTGCTGTCGATCGCCTAGTTTAAATCGAGTGCTTGCTCGAAGCGCCCGACACCTTGGCTCGGGCGAGCGCCTAGGCGGTGCCTTTTTGAAGCGCGTCGCCTGGCCATTACATGAGGTGCTAGGGCCTTGCCTCGCCCGAGTGCCCGAGCGCCTCTTTAAATCACTAGCCAAGAGAGGAGAAGAAGAGAGAAAAAGAAGAGGGGACTATGCTTCCATGTTGGTTTCAAGGCTTTGGTGTCATCTCCTATAAACATTGACAAAATATATTAACTACAAAATTATAAGATTTGGTCAATGCAAATGCAGCCTAAATTTATGCAATTGAAGCTATATTCATGTGTATTCAGGCTGGACTTAGATAGATATAAGCTGGATCAACATTGTTTAGTGTTGGATATTTGCTAAAATAGGTCAGATCTATGCAAGTTCTACGAGCATCTAGTCTAGATCTAATTGAATTTATCTTCAATTCATGCGAATGAATTTGTTTTAGATTTATGTGGTTCAATGCTTAATCTATATAAATCTAGATTAGATCTGTGCGATTCAATCTAGGGATCTAGGCTAGATCCATGTAGATTTCTGTGTCAACTAGGTCTTGTTTCATAATCAGCTCAATAGGATATCTGAATCATCCTGGCCCAACATACTTAAGCTCAAGTTGGTTAATGATAATATACTCGTCAAACTCCTATGAGCCAATTCAAGTCTTTTATCCACTTCTTGTCTTAGACTAATGTTTGGGGTGTTACAATCTCCCCATCTAAGGGCTTGATGTAAACTCTAGGATGGTGCACATGAATTTTTGACTCCACGTCATGATGTGCTTTTAGCCCATTCATGGTAGTTCTTTCTCACTCGCTCCTTTCTATTCCCAATATTATTAGGTTGACTTTGATAATAATTGTCATGACTCGTCCCGATACAATAGCTGATTTATCAACTTGTTGAGTGTAGATCACTAACCTAAAATGGTTAACCCAAGTTAATGGTAGTACATGCATCAAACTCCTATAAGCCAAATTCAAGTCTTTATCTACTTCCTGTTTGGGACTAAAGTTGCGGGTCTTACATCTTAGGTAGTTTTAATTTCTTAATTAAAACTTAATGCTAATGGAGAATTAGAATGCTAAACGAAAATGTTAACAAAAAAGATCTCAAATATGAATGAATCAGTGGTAAGAGGGAGCAGAAGTCAGACCGCTAAGAGACAACTGTAGACTCTCCTTGTTGCCTCATCAGATCTTTTAAAGAGTAAAAGGGAGTAGGGAGGAACATGATATTAGGAGAGAACCTTGGCTGAAAGTTTCTGCCAAGGGTATTTTCTAGGGTGGCTCGGTGCACGAGATTCCCTCTAATGTGGGTTTGAGAATATTCAAAAATGTATGCCTTACCTTTACAAGCAGGCCAGGTGATTTGAATCTTAGTCAACTAGGTTGTAAAGAAGCAACTTACAGGCAACCTTACCATGATGATATGGGTGGTAGTCCAAGAATCTTACAATTCAGTATGAGGTCTGAATTTATGAAATACCAAGCAGATGATAAGCACGGACTAGAGCCTTACTACCCTTACTGCCTGGTAAACCTTTGTCTGCTTACCGGCCTAAGCTCAGACCATTACATTTTAAACTCTGCACTTGCAACTTGATTGATTCAATTATGTAATTTGTAGTATTCTTAACATTTCTTCCTGCTCTGTGTATCGTGTCTTTTTCTGTTTCAGTCTTCCTATGTGGTTATCCTGTCATGCTAAGGATTTTGTCCTTCGCATTTCTTATCAAATCATATGCAATCCTTGAAAATTTTTCTAGATTGGATATGATGCAGTTTTAAATTTCCGTACGAAGACTTTAAATGCTTGGTGCCTCTGGTGTAGGCTTTTATCAAGAAAATGGTTTGCTAAAGGACCTTTGAGGCGAGTTAGTTTTGTTGATGATAGGATATCTTAGATGTTTTGCATATTTTGTGGTATATTCCATCAATTGTTTTTCATAAGTTGAACTATGCTGGGCTTTTTTTTCTCATCACATGATAACTACTGTTGCTTAGGTAATGGCCATTGTTGCTGATTTCATGCTCGTGTGGCTTCCTGCTCCAACAGTCTCTCTACGACCACCTCTTCAATTCAATGCTGGACCCATTGCGAAGTTCTTCTATAGCTGTCCCGATAATGCTTTTCAGGTGAATATTGCTTTTGTACTTGATTGATTATTTTAAAGTACTTCTTTAGCTGTACCTGTAAATGGAATCATTCTTTTTCCAGGTTGCTTTGGCTGGAACATCATACTCATTATTGCAGAGAGTTGGTGCCATTGTGGTAAAATAACAACCCTTCTTGATCAGTCTGTTATGATTGGCTTGATTTTTAGGAATTGAGTTGTTTTCTTTTTGCTCGAGTGCATTTAAATTATTCCTTTAATTATTTACCAATTTTACAGAGAAATGGATCAAAGCTTTTTGTTGTTGGGACTAGCGCATCTCTGGTATGTTATATTTGTCCACTTCTGGGACATTTTCATAGAACATGCAACATTTCTTTTTTTTTCCCATTTAAATTTCCCAGCAAGCTATGGAATCTTTATTTCTCAGCAAGTAAATACTGAAGTTGCGCACTCTCCAATTTTTTTTCCAATAAAATAAATTGTGTTTTAAAGTTATCCTCAGGGAGTAATATAAAATAGGAAGTTCTTTTGTTGGTAACTCTTGCCATAGGGTGTGTTGTATAAAAAATCTTGTACACTGCTTAAAAGATGTACTGTTTGCTTGATGGGTTCTCTTACATGCAAGGCTTACCCTCCCTATTGAAGCACCAGATTTCTATTCAATTTACAAGCAATTTGGTCTGTGCTGTGCATCTAAGTATCACTTTAGATTATAATAAGTAATTCAATTTACCTCTATTTCTGCTTGAACTTGACACAATATAGTCCATATCTCTTAGATATTTTCCTTTGGTGAATCTTCTCTCCATGATTGTCATGTTCTTGAATTTATCAACCTACATTTTATGCCTTTTATGCTTGCAATATTTGAGATGTTACATTGCAAGACGAGGAGTTAGGATCATGATTGATTAAGGTGTGATCCTTATTGAATAAGGATCCTATTTTTTCAGAAGGATTGGAAACCAAACAACACCATGAAAATAGTGTTGTAGGTAGATGTTGTTTTGGTATTTTGAACTTGGGTAAATCTCACCATTTTCCATGCAAAAGATCTCATTGCTTCTTTAGTTGTAAAGTGGAAAGCTTCTTTCTAATTTGTCAGCAGTATTGCCTATTCTCATAGTTTGAATTTGATATAAGATTGCCTGTAAATGAAAGAAAAGAAAAGATACAAATCTTGGCCGGCCTTGCAGTAAATACGAAAATAATTAAGGTCAGCCCATTTAAGGTCTAGCTCTTGGTTCAAAGAATTCTCTCAAACTTCTCACTGTAAATCTGACACCCATCTTTCAGTTGTGGCATTGGTGATGAGTTGTATCATCTCTCTTGCTTAAATGAACACTTCACTATAATATACATGGCATAAATGAAACCCCTCCAAAGAAGTTATGTTGGCAAATTCTTTTTACAAGTCAATAATATACATGATCTAGTTATGTTATTGTGTATCTTTTGTTAATGACACATGCAAAAAATTGATCTTTTTAGTTGCTTGGTGCATGAGATAAAGCAAAACGAAGATGAAGCATGACATAAATGGGACCACTTAATGAGCTGTCAGGTTGAGAAAAGCCTATTTCACATAAGGTTTACCTTTGGTATCATGAGTTTTGCGGGCTAGTTTAAGCTTTTCCAATCAAGAAGCAAATGAAATATCAGAGGGCAAAAGGGTTTATGTTCTGCGAGGAAACATTGTGTTTTGCTGGAGTAGAAAATTTAGGCATAACTTTGAAGAGCCAGCAGGTAACCACTTCACTAACACAGAGCACAATATTATTATGGAATATAGTGAACCGATTCCATCGAGTGTAAAGTTGACTCATACTTTTGTTGGTCAGCACCCTAGTGGTTAGTACTGTGCATGTTATGTGTCATGTGACATCTATCTAGGACTATGGATTGGATACTTGGATGCAATGTGGTCTATTGATACAGTAATCAGTATGAGTTGGTGCCATCTAAAGAGATACAAAATGCTTAAGACCAGGATGGAAATGTTCAAACAGATTGCATCGGCCAAAAGGACTATACTAGACCCACTAATGAGTTGGTTCAGAAAATAAATTCATCAGCGGTCCATTATGAGGGAAAAAAAATCAATAAGGGTAGTGATATAGGTTTCTAACTGAAGAAAAAAGGATGTGTTGGAGAAGCAATTTGGTCTTTTCTACACTTTCATTTATCATGAAATGGTGTTTGACTGAACTACTTATGACAGATGCCTAAGTTCAAACTTTATGCTGCATGGACCACGAGTTACATGTTAAATCATTACCATATTTATTTATCATGGGTTGGCATGTGATTGACCGGATGAGTTGTTTGCGGAACCCCTTTATCCTGCTCATCTAGTGAGCAACAAATGACCATTCCTAACTAAAGTTTACAGAATGGCTGTCAACCAGCATATATATGAAAAGTTTTTATTGCAGAGAAGTGCTTCTCACAAGTCACAACCCCTTGGTCAAAAACCACAAACTTGACAAGGAATTGGTTAATATTGTCATGCAACTTTTAGACAAAATTGGTTGGGTGGTCTTGGGATGAGAACTTGACCACACTAAAAGCAAAATGTTGTTTGGAAGGAATTTTACCACACAGCAGATGTGGAGTTTTGACGGTATTTGACAAAGTTGGTGCAGAAAGTATCTCTCATATATTAAATATTTTGATACAAAATAACAAATATTTGTGTTTTTGTTAAAGTTTGGCCTGTGTTTAAAAGTTGTTTTGATGCTTAGGGAAAATTGTCAAGTAATTCAATTTAAAATGTGTTAGCTGACAATTGTCATAAATGATTTACAGATTGGAACTGGTATAACTAATGCCTTGATCAAAACAAGGAAGGCAGTTGACAAGGAATTTGCTGGCGAAGCAGAGGATGTGCCCATAGTGTCAACTAGTGTTGCCTATGGTGTTTACATGGCTGTTTCAAGCAACCTTAGGTATGAATACAAACTTAGTCGCTTATTTTAATTGCTCTTGTTTATCTGATTTGTCGACCTGTTAGTTCCATTTAACACCAAAATCTTTTCATAATGTGCTGCTTATTGAATTACCTAGAAGGCTGTGAAAAGTGTTGGTATTTAGGGTTATAGTTACATCTTTGTTATTTGGTAGAAGTATATTTTCCATGTCTTTCAACTCAGAACTTAATCTTAAATGTCTTTTTTTTTTCACACTTTAATTTACTGTTTTTTGTTATTGATGCATGCCATATGCTCAAGAAACTTTGTCTATAGACTTTGTATACTTTCTTGGTCAAAAATTAAATGTTGGCACTCCTTTATCGTGTACTTTTTTGAATCTTCATAATGGTCGTTACCATCACTCTGATACTTGATATGCAAGTACAATGTTCTTATAATTCCTACCTGATTTGATAAGAGATGCAGATTTGGATAAGGTTTGTGTTCTAGCAACCGGCTACAGAGTATAATATAACAGTCATGAATTATAATTATGAGTTTATTTCTCAGCATCAAATTCTATTATTGACAGGTATCAAGTATTGGCGGGTGTCATAGAACAACGTATTTTGGAGCCTTTGCTACACAACCAGAAACTATTACTAAGTGCGTCGTGCTTTGCAGTTCGTACAGGAAACACATTTTTGGGATCCCTGCTGTAAGTTATTGAATTCACCTGAGTCTACTCGAGTGTCAATTTAATTTCTTGAAGCATCCGTGTATTTCCTTGAATGAATGTCTAAATGTCCTATTGAGCAGGTGGGTTGACTACGCTCGCTGGGTGGGTGTCCAAAAGATTCGCGAAGAATAATGTGCCAGTTAAAAGCCATTGCACTTTCTCTTATACATACATTTGCATCACATGCTGAAAGCTCAGTTGGAGAGATTGTTATGGCTACAGGGCCATCTCATCGGGTTGTACCTCCTGATCAGTGTGACAGATGACTTTGGCTGGCCACCAAGTTTAATTCTAGAACTGTTTGCCATGACTTTGTTTATCCTTGTTATACTGGAAAGTTTTGATTTCCCATCGTTTGCATCAAAGTGGAAAACGAATAAAGCTGAACTATTTGAAGTTATTTTTCATCGTTATACCATCTTGGGTGATTATGTTTCTTGCAGTACTATATTAAAGATTCAATATTTGAGGCTACCAACATGCTTGTTTTTTTTTCAGGTTTCTGAGAAAAAAGGGTCTAAATTCTTGGTTTGGAGCTCTTGAGCTTGACTACAAGATCAAACCCAGACCTCAGATTGTGGTGGAAGGGGGTAAGGTGATCAAGCTTGAATAGGATAATTGCCAATTAGAATATTTGTTTAATTGTCGTGGTGCTATGACTGAGTTCCGATTGTCTTTTATTGGCAGCACTTCGTTATGGTTGACAATAGGCTAAAAAAAAAAGGTTTCTTTTATAGGAAAGGAGAAAAGAAACACATCACTGGGGAAGGTCAAAACAGTATTCATGTTGTAAAAGTTATTAATCAGATGTTGAACCGACCGGTAGAAAATTGCAAATGAGTTTGCCCTTGATTGAAAACTTAGGAAATGAGTTGCTTCCAATCTGGCAGCACCAGGATGGTTCCAAGTAAGTCAGAGAAGTCCATATGGTTCCAAGGAGTCTATATTAAATATCCCACCATCGTGACACTAAAACCTCGCAATGCAATACAAACCTTGATATAAGAATCAATAGGTACCAATATGCGGTGTTAAAGAAAGATCTATTTTAGTAGATGAGTCCAACACCTTTTTCTAGCATTTCTCGTGCAGAACATTAGTCTGGCAGCACCAGGATGGTTCCAAGTAAGTCGAATGCCCGAAGAGAAGTCCATATTAGCAAGTCCTAATGGCCTATAGAGAATTGTATATAAGGCCCCATCTGCTGCGAGCAATATCTTCAATATAATGAATCATCAGGTAATCAAACGCAGTCCAGATAGAGTTTCAGTAGAAAAATAGTTGATTGGCAGAGAGTGGGCATTTATCTAGAGCATGCACTCAGAAGCTAAATGGCTGGAACGTACTTTGAACATTTTTGATATATTAAGACAACTTAGTGAACCTAAATATGCTAAAAGGATTTAGCTTGCTTCGTTAAAACTTCCACGTAGAAGTCGCCGGCTTACTCTGGATCGGGAGAACCACCAGGGACCAGCTGCACGACAGATTTAATATCCACATGTTAGAGATGGCAAAGGGCAAAATATTATGGGTGTGTATGTGAGATTAAGTTAGTTTCTCGAATGCATGGTCATGAAAACAGATATTAGAAGATGCCTAACATGAAAGCAAATTATCCTCAAATATCTTCCTTGACAAAAAAGGAAACAATTATGAGCTAGTAGAAAGACCGAATGACCGATAATAGCATCATAATTTTGATAGGAGCAGGTGATTATTCACAGAGCAAATCTCCGATCCTACCTGAAAACTCATGTTAGATCGATCAAGGTCAACTAATATAAGCTTAGAGAGTAACAAGTACATTCCTTTTATAGGTACAACCATTTATATAACATTCTTAAATTGAGAATGTCATCATCCAGGCTCCATTATGAATGAAATAGCTAAAAGAATAATACATATCAGGGGAAAACAGGAAAGAACGCAAGATGAATTAATCTATGAAACTGAAAATTTTCTGTTCTGTTCATCTTCTAAAAATCAAATTCAATGACTTTGCATGTTTTCTTTTTCATTTTAATCAGAGAATCCTCATGTACTCGAAATTCACTAGCAATGCCGTAGACTGAGAAAGTAACAAGTTCACATGCATCAGACCATTTTAACAGTTTCTTCAATTCTCACTATATAATTCTCAGTTGTTTTCACTGCATATCCACCACAAAACAGACTGCATAACTCCTTTCTAAGCTGTGGATTACCTTTCTAAACAAAAAATCATATGAAAAAATAGCAGTATACATAGTTACATACACAGAAAGAATACCTAATTCGATAAAAGAGGTGGCCAAAAAAGCCTACTAATCCGTAGAACTAAGTGGCCTGTCATAGATGATGCATGGTGACAAGAAAAGGAATGAAGCTCCAACGAAAAGATAAAAAAAGAACATGATGTGATCAGCTCAAATAAATTAAATACAGTTTGTAATAGTATAGATTTAAATGCCCCGTTGCCAAGCAAACAAACAGCCAAATAGTGTACTAGTAAATGCCAATACAAAATGGAGGCTCTTGATGAGCATTAATTGGATAGTATGCCAGTTTCAAGATATTCTAAGATCCAAAATAGTTTCAAGTTTTCAGCTGTAAATTTCAAGAGTTCAATAGAACTAGAAAAGAATTTTCTTCATTGCCAAAGTTGAATATAAAAGGAAAATTGTCTGAATTACTGGAATTTGATAGGTAAAATAGCTAAGGACATAAGATTGCTTACAATGGCGATGTTGTTTCCATTTAGCAGTATCTGGTCAAGTTTTGTTATCCTACGTCCTTCAGCTGTAATTTCACTGAAAATGGAATACAGTTAACATTTCCAACTGAAAGAAGCTGAAATAGTCTTTACACAAATAATCAACTGTGTTTCTCAATTCAAGAGCAGAAATATAATTTAAAACAAGATATTACATTGTTACAAAGTGGCCAGACCCCGCCCAACCTTTGAGGATCATACCGTATCCAGCCTTAGACAAGGGATCTTAATTTTTCTATGTTTGTATTTTCTTATAACAGACTCCCGTTCATATTTTTAGTTGCTATTTTATATCAAGTTGAGTTGTATCTTGAATTGTGTTTGAACCTTTGCATCCTACTTTTGTCATATATGGTTGGGAGAATACTTTAAGCTATTAGGAAACATGTTTGGAGAGTTCTAAATGTACCATCAGACCAGATCTGCTCAGATACTAGGATTTCCGTAGAAGAAACTCTTCGTTAAGATATTTTAGTTAACCATATATGGTGTATTGTAAGCTTCACAGGCTACTCTTGGATATTGTTTTTTTGTGCACTGAAGTTGAAATATTCTAAAAAATAAATCCCTAGTATTTATTCTTAGGAAATCCATTCTCCTCGAACTGGTAAAACCTTATACAGGTGCCATACTATCACAAAAAATAGCTCAGTCCTGTAGAGTGTCCCCTGGAGAAAGTATACTTCCCATATGGGATGAAGATGAACACAATTTGACATTAGAAAAATCAATTGACATAAAATTCAGATTCATGATTAATGCTACTCTCACCAAACAATATCGGAAAACCTAGAAGATAGAAGATTGAAACATGAGATAAGTAATCTGTTAAGAGTTCTCACTTAAAGCAATGATGAACGATCTTGCCCTTCAAAAGTTCATAAAGAACCAGACTTGTGTATTTAGCTACTGTGATGCTATAATGATTGTCCCAAGATATGACTTCAGAACAAATTTGTCTCCATCAAGGATTTTATCTCAGCATTGTCAATGCATAGCTTTATGGTGCTAATACTGAGTAAAAATATCCTGATCTAAGTAGCCTACCTGGCAATCAACTGATTAGCCTGTCAACTAAAATTCATCAGCCATTTAGTAGTGATAAGCAATTGCATGGGACTTACGAGCTTGTTTCAACTAGACTTTAGCTAGAATTGTGTTCATGCAAGTTCTAACCATTTCAAGAAAAAAACCGATCTCACAATTATGAACTTGACATGGTCCCAATCCAGCAAATCTTTTTTACTCACCCCAAGATAAACAAAATTTGCATATCAAAGGTATTGGGACTATATTTTACAGAGCTATACGTTGTGTTGCAGTGATTGTCCGATTTGACCTTACAAGCCCAGCTAACAGAAGTC
Source organism: Musa itinerans (assembly GCA_001649415.1). Taxonomy (NCBI): domain Eukaryota; kingdom Viridiplantae; phylum Streptophyta; class Magnoliopsida; order Zingiberales; family Musaceae; genus Musa; species Musa itinerans. The sequence continues at coordinate 47,877 of LVTN01000220.1, read as the reverse complement.
ATCTAGTGATCAGGTGTTTGAGCTATTACCTAAAGTGATTATAAGGTCTATGATACATTTGGAAGAAACAAACACCAATAATAAAAGTGCTAAAGCGAAAGATTTTCCCATATTTCATTGAGCAATAATGACCTACATGAAATCATATGAATGAGAATACCAAGTGAGCTATTTTTGGCGAACCTTTTTACACTAAAGTCTATTAGTGACGGATAGATAATGAGATTCCAAATATCATTTCAGGAAATTTTATAAGAGGCTAAATGGTTAGACAGCACATCTTTACCCTATGGAACGCTGTCAATGCAAACAAAGATCATGAATTTTGTATAACCCTTAAAGACTCACATGGCTAAATATCGGTGACATCTGTCAAATGAAATCACTCTGATAAGGCTAACTGCATGTTTTGTTATGGTGATAAATAAGGTCACCAACAACTGTGGAACATTCAAAATCACACGAACTTGTCCGAGAGGAAGAAGCTTCGAGTTGTGGGGTTTTTTCACATTTCCTTTTCCTTATGCTTCCCTATTGTTGATAACATTATTGATATTACGACAAGTATATAAACATAGGGTTAATTATGACACACGAAACTCTTTCCTTTTAGGGTTATATTAGTCAATGGACAAGAGGAGGAAAATAGAGACTAAAGAGAGAAAGAGGGAGAGGAAGTTCTGGTTCATGTTAAATGCATTGGAAACAACTCTTTCTCATTTAATTATAATAATTAGGTACATACATTTAACCAAGTCACGTATGCAGACTGTCAGAACTATGATCTCTATTTGATGTAAAACAAACAAATCATGCTCATGGAGAAGCATCATTTAGCAATTGGAATAAGTAAAAACTATAGGCCTTGTTTTATATGAGTAGAAATATAAATGGATCTGACCTAATAACACTCGTATCCACACATTACCAATATAAATCACTATTTTAATTTCCTTAAGCATAGTCTCATGCTTAATACAAGCATTGTTACCTATCTAATCTTATATCAATCTTATCAACAAAAAGGAATTCAACATCGAAGGTAAACAAGATGCTATGAAGAAACATTTGGAAGCTTCCGTAAGTGTTCTATAATTATCTTTAACAACTAGACAAAAGATGGATATTTCAAACAAGTACAACCAAAAAGGTATCCTACAAGAATCATACTGGCCATGTATTCAAGACAGCTAGCAAATTGAAGCATCATTGTTTATTATAATATTAAGAACCTAAGTCGGGATGCTTAAATGATATCCGATGAACATTAAATTTTAAAGATTTTTTCAGAGCAATAAATAATTATGTTGGTCATGCCGCAAAGGCGAAGATTTAGAAGAGAGAAACATGTAGGCTATACAGCTTTGGGAAAAAAATGGCCCATAGGTTACACTGCGCTAAGACTGCTAAAGGCCTTTTTTCTGATTCCTCTAACAAGTACTAGTTGAAGGAGACTCGTAGTTAATGAAAAAAAAAAACATTTAAAACTAGGTAAAACTAAACAAGACCATCTTCAAGGACTCTTGACATGGAAATAGAATGTAACCAAAACAATTCTAAGTAGTAAACATAGAAGAAGAGGGAAAAGACATCGATACAGGGAACGCGAATGAAGCGATTACTATTCGGTGACATCTTCAAGGACCATGTTGACGTAGACATCGAAACCTTTAAGGGTCCCAACGAGTTCCTTGTCGCCTTTCATTATAACCCATATCTTCGACCCAATGCACCGATCGATCAGCTCTGCGAGGCCGCACGCAGAACAAACAAATCGGAGGTTTAGTGAAGAACGGAAGCGAGAGAAGGAGTCAGGGTTAGAGACGGGTACCCGCAGGGAGCAGCTGGGAGGGGTTGTGAGACATTAGTAACCCTTTGGTTTGGTTTTGGGACTCTTCCTCCTTCCTCAGCCCCTCTTCCGAGCAGAGAAGACTAGCCGGAGCGCTGCTGGAGACGAAATAAATCGAGAAGCAGCGTCGTGCTGCCGCCGAACGATCGGGCAGGGGAGGGCGGAGGGGCGCCGGCGCTGCCGCTGTGCGATCGAGGAGGAGGCGGACTCTGTGTCCCGCTTAGGTTTCGCCATAGTTTTATGGGCGGGTGCGATGGTGGGAGCATCTAATCTGACGGTGGACATATGTTGACAATCCATTAAAGACCATGACACATGAAATAAGTACGGATGAGGGGGTGTTCGGATGGGGTTAACCTCGATCGGCGGGCGTCCCATCCAGCAATAGATCAAATCGGATCAGGTCAACTAAGTCGGATCATCTGGTGGAAGTTACGATCCATATGCGATTCTGAAGTGGGTCGGATCACATTAAATATGAGAGATTCACAAATCACTCTGCTCTTATTATGGAATCTCAACAATTGAAGAAAGGTTAGGGAGAACATTTGTGCTTGTTTTATTGATTTATTGGTGGAATTCGAAGCAGGTTTTTAAAGAATCGAAATGTATTTCAAGTCTCCAGACGAGAGAGAGAGAGAGAGAGATCCTATATCACTACTAATCTTAACATAACATTAGTTTCTCAAAATTATTAATTTATTTTAGCATCAAAATATGAAATTCAAGAATCTCCCTCTTTTGATGCTGAGAATCAATTAATGAAGAGATTTTACTAAGATGTTTAGTTTCTCAAAATTATTAATTTATTTTAGCATTAAAATATGAAATTCAAGAATCTTTCTCTTTTTGATGTTGAGAATCAATTAATGAAGAGATGTTTGTCTACGTGCCGTCTCAATAAAGATCATTTTATGCTTAAAATAAGTAAAGAGAGTATTTATCTGTTTAAAATATATATCTTTTGAATTCAAGCAAAATAAATTCAATCTCAAAATCTTGTTATCAATACTAATGATATCAAGGTTCAATTGTCATCAAGCTTGGAGTTGAGGTTATTGTGTATGTCACTTGGAGTTGAGGTGAAGATTTCCTAGCTGTGCCACAAGGAGAAGTTGATAAGCTCATTCATTCATTTTAGAATATAGCAACACCAACCAACATTCATAGTTCAATTTGGAGATAAGGAGGAACTTTGCATGAGGGGTTCTCCAACTTCCAAAGCCTGTTGAGATAAAAAGGACTTTCTTGGATTTATTTGTTTGTTGGACCAACAATGTTGCCTTTTTCGAAAGTGAGATAAGTCAGATAGAAAAAGGACTTTCTTGGATTTATTTGTTTGTTGAACCAACAATGTTGCCTTTTTCGAAAGTGAGTAAAGTCAGATAGAACTCTCAAAGGAAGGCATAGCCTTCTCTACCAACCCAAGCTAATGGGTACAGTTCCACTAACGAATCAGAAAACGACACGAAGAAAAAGAAGAAGAAGAAAAAGATGCTTCGAAATACCATCTAATATGTTTAATTTATATAGAGGAGGAATACATGAAATTACAAACTCACTAGTATGAAACCCACGTTGAAAGATGGTTGCCGTCGAATGACAAAAAGGGAAAAAACAAAAACAGTTACCGCTATGCTATCGTTCCCCAGAAAGCTTCCCACCAAGTGTCTTCGACTTTTTCTCTAGGTGAGGAGGAGGCACGACACCTATACAATTTCGTTATTTGTCCCCGTCTCTCAAATAAAGTGCACATCAACTTCCTTGGGAAGAACCAAAGAAATTTCCAATCTGTAAAGAAGAAAGTGCACGTCAACAACTCCTGAAAGCCTATGACCAGTTCATGCGGTACCAGCATACGCAGCCAACAAATGTATTGTTTGGCCATATGCCAAGAATCCCCAGTCTCTTGCCCAATTGGACCAACCCACCAGCTTACTGCTGCATCATTCAAACATAATCAGTGCTGTATTATGATTCACTCCTTTTTCCTCAAAAAAACAAAAAAACAAAAGGAAATATACTTCATTAACTACCCATCACAGGGACATTAAGGTCTGTATACCAAAAAAAGAAAATTGTATTATTCAATACTAGAGATGTCCCACACCAATGCAATTTTTTTAAAAAATAAAACTGTATATAAGAAATGAGCTTCAGAGACCTCGATCAATAACTTAATGCCAATTAAGTTATTAACCAAAGAAAGATGCAAAGCCTAAATCCATCCATCATTCCATTATCAAAGCAAGATGCAAAGATAGCTAGTAACCAAAGAAAGGACCCCACAATTGCCAATTAGAAGAACCCTGACGTACGAGCTGATTGTTTGATAAAACCAGAAATTTTTTATAACTTCAGTAAAGGTTACAAAAAGGAGTGTGTGGTAGTACATTAGAAACTTGAGTGCTAAAAGACTATGATTTCAATCACTATTGCAAGCACCAGAGAGAAACTTAGCTGGCTGAAAATCAAATAGAGGCTTAAATCTTTCTTGATAGGAACAACATTGGAACTAACTAATACAATCTGATGGATCCATACTACAAACCTGTCGTAGTATAACATCTAAGCACAATAATCGCTCTCGTCTCAGAGAAGCTCCATCAACTGTTGCACAATATCTGCAACTCCAACATACAAATAAACAAAGATGAATCGAGTCCTACAGGTAAGAATATAAAGAGGTCATCCATGGCAATCACAAATTTGTTCAGCAGTCATTACCCTGAAGGATAGCTGGTGTCGTCTGGAACTCATGCCAAAAACTTGGATAAAGAGCAAGCTCATAGTTTAGGCACTTGGCGGCAAGCAATACAGCTCCAGCAGCGATATGACGAGGCTTAAACTGAAGGCAAAGAGAACTTCGGTATCTGCAAAATTATAAAACCATAAGCATTTGATTAAACAATTGGTCCATTGTTATGATCAGGGGCAATAACAAGCTAAAGATGATAAGCTAATAGCCAAACCATTTTTCTGTGGCAATGTTTTAGTGTCCCAAGTTACATGACGTGCTCCAAGAATTAACATAAGCAAACCGGGTGAGATAACAAATATAAAATTATGACAGGATAAGAATCATGGAGCAGAACAAACAAGCCTACATGCCAAAGACTCCTTACCAAATATCAAAGCAGCAGTCCAGCTGATATATAGTCTGAGAATCTTCAGTTGAAATTCTGTGTTAGAGCTAAACTATAGCATGTCTTTGGTAACTATGCACCAATTCCTGAACCCAGGAATGCTCCCGTCAAAGTTCCCCCTCCCATTATCCATATACTCAATCAGGAAAGTAGTAGAAATTTGTGACAAAGAGAGAGAAAACAAATCTCTCCTGGATGCTTGTAGCTTCTGCTTATCAGTGTATGTCAAACATGAACTAATCAGATACCCTGCATTATGCAAAAATATACCAATGCACATGCTTCCCTGAATAGCTAATGCATGCCCAAGAATCATGAGCAGGTTGAAGTATTAATTGGTACCTCATTTTGAACAAAAACAATTAATAGATGTGTATTTACACATCCGATGGTCCTTAAGTAGTTGGAAGTTGGAACAAGATTCAGCCTATTGAACTTAAGCAAGACATCATTTTAAATTCAACTCCAGATCACCATGGTGTTGTGGGAAGCCAATAGATCTATAACTTTCGGTCAACCATCACCCTCAATTCCACACACATATACCTGTAGATGACCATGCAATGCTCATACTAGTAAATGAAACATTCTGGGAAACAATTTATTATTTTAGGATATTGATATTTTTACTAGCATAAAAAGATACCTTACTAGAAGAAGCTGTTTGGAACTCATACAGATGACATAGCAAACACCTGTTTTTACCTCAATGCAAATAAGAAATAAAGGACATCACTGGCAAACTGTTGGCTACAAAAGTTTAGGAATGTTATGTTCTTAATCATTCTCTTATAGTATTATAGCATATATAGAACTACCTATTCTTAAGAGTATCGCTGGTTCTGGTATATTATCATCTTGTTAAGTCTGTAAGTAAAAATTTCATTTAACTTGCATGCCAAAAAAAGATGCAAAGAGATAAGGGCTGGTTCTGATTCTAGTTAGTTATGGAAGGACAGAAGGCACAGAGAGAGAGAGAAAGAGAGAGGAGAAAATAAACAAAAAATGGTTCTATAAGTTTCAACTTTGTAATTAGTATATAAAAGTTGACACTTGGAGAAGAGCAGAATTGGACTGTACAGAAAAGATCCACTAAAGAACAGGAGTGGGCAACTAAACAAATAACACAAACAAAAGATAGTAAAAGACTTGAGGGACACAGGAGGACGATGACATCGAATCTGACCACAATACAGGAAGCAAGAAATTAAATGAAAATCAAAGAACAAAATAGGAAGACTGGCTTTAGTGTTTAATTGCCAAGTCACCAGGAAAGGATCTCAGGCATCTGAAATCAAGAAGAATAATTAGAGATCTCAGGCATCTGAAACCAGGAAAGGATCTCAGACACAGGTGGACGATGATATCAAATCTGACCATAATACAGGAAGCAAGAAATTAAATGAAAATCAAAGAACAAAATAGGAAGACTGGCTTTAGTGTTTAATTGCCAAGTCACCAGGAAAGGATCTCAGGCATCTGAAATCAAGAAGAATAATTAGAGATCCCGTGATGCAAAGTGCTTGAGATCCATTAATTGTGTGATAACCAATTCAAAATCATATTAATACTTTTCATCTAATATTTGTCCAACTCTTGCTATTCGTCAAAAAGTGCTTTGCATGAACGCATATCCTCCGGCTAAGAATATCACATATAGCACATTAGTCTTGTGAAGAAAACCCTGCAATTTATGACATATCAAACAATCAATATGACACAAGAAAAAATGACCTGAAGAAATATTGTAGTACAAGGACATGACACAAAAATCCATATTAACAAAAGATTAAAAAAATATTATGTAATAAGGTTTCAAATACCAATCAAACTGGTTTGTACCAACCAGTCGGCACCGATTGATATTCTATTTTTTATATTTTTCAGTAACATGCTAAGGTACAAGTCAGTATAATACCCAGTATGCAAATCCAATCGGTTGTCAAACCATTATCGGACCCATGTTTAGATCATTGCCATATAATTCCAACATTCAAAGATATATAATTCCAACGTTCGAAAATACTCCTGAGTTCCAACAAACAAAAAATAAAATGTCAAACGAACTATCAAAGATCTACAAAGAAAAGCATACCACAAACATTAAAACCAAAAATAAGTCAATCCATGCTTTCTTTAGTTTGCAATGTTTTTAAAAGCGCTAGGCACCAAAAGGATCCAAGATCCCAATTGCTCGAGGCCTAGATGCTCACCTAAGCGCCCACCTAAGTGAAGTGAGACGCTCTAGAATATTAAAATATAAAAAATATATAATATAATTGATAAATATGATTATATAAATAAAAATATGACATTAAATTGAATTTTTTGATGAATCTCCTGTATTGCTTTGCATACTTGCCATTAATCCTAAAACCCTAATAACAATTCTAAATAAATAAAGATTAACAGTGCTAAATAGGGACTAATAATGATTGTAAATAGCGATTAACAATGGTAAATAAGGATTAAGAATTCTAAATAAGAATTTGTTCTAAATAGGTCAACAGTTCTAAGGATTAATATCAGTTTTAGTTTATTATATGGTAACAATAGTTTTAATATTAGTTAAGGATTAACAATCTACTGTTAACAGTATTTAATCCACTGTTAACAATAGTCATAACAATAAAGAGAGAGAAAAGGTGTCACCAATGGTGGAACATGGGGAAGGAGAGAGCAGTGGTGACGGAGGAACTTTTTGCTGACGACAACGACGATGGAGGAAGCCACGAACGGCAACAACGACGATGGAGAAAGCGGCGGACAACGACAACGATGATATAGGAAGCTACAGACGATGGCATCAAGAGCAAAGGAAGCTTCAAATGTGTCCATCAGTGATAGAGGAAGCTGCGAACCTGTCCCTCCACGACAAAAGGAGCTGTACATGGAAGCAGTGGCAGTGGAGGGAACTACGCATGAAAGCTATAGCAGTGGGAACATCGGACCCGTCCGTCGACGGTAGGAGCGTTGGACTTATGCATCAACGGTGGAGGTAGTGGCTAGCAGAACCAGAGGTGAGTCAGGGCGGCAAATTACCTAGGGTTTATAGGTCATAGGTTGAGGGAGGAGCGTTCTAAATAAGAATTTGTTCTAAATAGGTCAACAGTTCTAAGGATTAATATCAGTTTTAGTTTATTATATGGTAACAATAGTTTTAATATTAGTTAAGGATTAACAATCTACTGTTAACAGTATTTAATCCACTGTTAACAATAGTCATGACAATAAAGAGAGAGAAAAGGTGTCACCAATGGTGGAACGTGGGGAAGGAGAGGGCAGTGGTGACGGAGGAACCTTTTGATGATGACAACGATGATGGAGGAAGCCACGAACGGCAACAACGACATTGGAGAAAGCGGCGGACAACGACAACGATGGTATAGGAAACTACAGACGATGGCATCAAGAGCAAAGGAAGCTTCAAATGTGTCCATCAGTGATAGAGGAAGCTGTGAACCTGTCCCTCCACGACAAAAGGAGCTGTACATGGAAGCAGTGGCAGTGGAGGGAACTACGCATGAAAGCTACAGCAGTGGGAACATCGGACCCGTCCGTCGACGGTAGGAGCGTTGGACTTATGCATCAACGGTGGAGGTAGTGGCTAGCAGAACCAGAGGTGAGTCAGGGCGGCAAATTACCTAGGGTTTATAGGTCATAGGTTGAGGGAGGAGCGTTCGGGTGTTTTGCTGTTACTATTTATTATGCTTGGTTTAATTGAACCAACAAAGTTACTGTTCAACTGAACCGAAGTTACAGTTCGATTGCTCACCTTCAACCGAGCGCTCACCCGAGGCGCCCGGGCAGTGCTTCATTGAAGCACATTGCTCGACAACTATACGAGGCGCTCAAGCCTCGTCTCACTTCGCTTGAGCGTCTAGGCAAACGCTTGGGCGCCTCTTTAACACACTGAGTTTGCACACAATAATTCCACATGAAGACACAAAAATGGCAAAAATTAGTACCCATTTGGCCATTGGTTTATATATTGGTGTCAATATAGAACCATGCTCATCCAAAAAATGTTCCAAGAGAACATGCATATAGAAAATCAGAAAACGCATCACTAGCATATAGATATCTATGTCTCCATATGAGAAAAAAAAAGCTTAATCACCAAAAAGAGAAAAAAATACTGCCATACCAATCCTTTCAAATTATTCAAAAATTCAGTTGTTCATTAGACATGACTGCTACAGTCACAACCTCCAATAGATGAACTTAAAAGAGTAAACATATTGATAACTACAATGAGAAAAGGAGCAACGCTTTAGAATCCAAGAATTCATCACACAAAAAACAACTAGTCTAGTTTGAGTTGTAAGCCATTCACTTGCTTGTGGTCTATTTCTTCAGGCCTCTTTTTCAGAGGCCTAAGAAGTTACTCAAAATGATTTACCATCCAGAACTAAAATTGCCAAACTCATAAAAAGTGGTCTTTAAAGTCTGGAGACAGAATGGTTGATACAGATTAAAATGACAGTTCAAGGAACATCATGTACCATAATCACAGTTCTATATAGATTACTTCATCTATGCATGAATTACATAATTATCCTAAAACCTAAGAGTATCAGGAAAGTGTAGGGTGATGCATTTATCAAGATGCAAGAACATGCTTATGATAAACTACATAATTTAATAATAGTTCATTAATCTGATGACTTGCATAATAAAACAAAAATATAGACTCTTCATCTTATCTCTGTCATTCAAGAGAAAATATCATAAAATGATTCAACTGCACATAACTATGCACAAAGAACACAAAGGAGAAAAGACAAATGAAATAGAGCTTTCAATTCTAGTACCGTAGGAAAAGATTTTTCAATGTAGGTGGAAAACCTGGCTTTTAATCTGTTGCATTTGCAATTAGGAAAACACCATATTTTACTCAAATTTTGTTTTGAAATAAGAACTACATGCAACAGAAGCCTGCAGAACAAACGAACTTCTGTAACGTCAAAAACTCGAGTAATTGTATTGTACTAACCCCCTAATAACTTAAAACCCTGAACTCATAGACACAATTCTATGGATCAAGTATGACCCTTGCTCATCCTCATGATATAGAGGCATGCAGCTTGCTAACATATAATGGCAGTACATACTAATGAAATCCAGGAGAATTTTGTCTGATTTATATAAATGACATAAGCAATGTTAACGTGTGCTTTAGATAATCCGTATCATTGAATGGTATCTACCACACCATTGATCATGTCAGACTTAGTTAATATGTCAAAGACAAGATTTATTTCAAATAGGCATCAAGCACATATTTTCTTCCGTAACATCTTGAAGCAGATAACAATAAAGGAGAATGGGGAGGTAGTTAAATATGGCAAACTTCATAGGGATTCTACTTGCAATGAAGTTAAGCAAAATCCTGAAAAACCCCAAAAGACCAGTACAGGAAATAGACCAGAAGACAAAAATCAATAGAGAAAAATCTTCTTGACAGTGCCCGAGTATTACCCACACTTGTTCAAGTAGATCAATACAAAGAAGGAATGATAGACTTTATTACCACAAATAATGATGCAGGACAATAGGTTTGTATACAATGGTAGACATGAAAGCAAGGACCTATGGTTGATAAGGCAGTTCTGCATTGCAAGTTCAAAGGTACAAGTAGTTAAATTGAGGCTTTGTTTCACTATATCACATCAGCAAGTGTAACTAGCAATTGAAACAAGCAGATAATGAACAGATCAAGCTCGATTCATTTTTTGACTTGATAAAGCTCCGCTTGAAGGCTAGAGCAGAGCTTGAACTACTAAAAAAGGCTTCAAATATTTCCAAACCATGATAAAATGATTATGGTGAACACCTAAATAAGTAGCTTGTAAGAATGGTGCACTAACATCACTCAAACAAGTAGCTTCACGTAAATACTTCCAGATGGAACTCCATTTCCACATAAATGTGCAAAATGAAACTGATGATGCAATAAACCACAATGGACTCGCATTTGTAAGATGGTAATCTAGCAATCGCTATATATAATGCATACAAGAGACCAAAAATTCTCAAACTTTGGATATCATTGAGATTTGAGAGTACTATTACATGTTCCAATGCTAAAACAATATCAAAGGACAGTTCTGCAAAAAAAACTTCAAAATGTATGATAACTAATAACATTATGCTTGAAACATATGCTTGAAAAAACTAACAAGCCAAAACAAAATGTATGATAACTAATAACATTAGGTGCCGATGAATAAAAATATCAATTCGATACTTGTCGAACAAACTAAACCTTCCATTCCAAATGAAATAGATGAGTTGACATGGAGAAAGCAATAGGCAAATAGCACAACCAAGATCCATACCCTTCACTGACAAAATTCCAAGCGACTGTAAGAAGAACAGATTGTGAAAGTCCAAGTTTGTTAAGTACTGATGCAAGAGGGACATATGGGTGCTCCACTTCAAGTTCAAAATCCAGAGTAGTTAGTATCTTTTGTTCAGTTTCAATGACCCGTTCACGGTATTGCTCAAACCAATCCTGCATAACAAAAAGACAACACAGTTTAAATAATGGCATATTTACAATGTAGTTTTGGCTAGCATTCATAATTAATATGTATCAGGTGGTTGAACAAAACATGCTGCTTTGGTAAGAGCAGTAAGATCATTGAACTTCAATGCATAATCCTGTTATACTTCATGCAAAGATGAGGTTCTAAGCAAATTAACACCAAATATAGAGCCATTTGATGTTGAATTTCAGAAATTGAACAAAACTCGAGAATATTAATAATACATCTCAGACCATGCTAAATGATATGGTTTAGATGGTCCCCAGGAATCCAAAAGGTTAACAAAAAACTGCCTAGCTCTTCTTTCCTCTAACCTTTAGGACCTTTGGGTCCAATCTCTTTGAGCCAACCTGCTTAGTCTATGACAAGTCCAAGATTTCTTTTTTATTGTGAATGATCCTGATACTGGAAGCCCAGGAAACATTTAGTGTCAGAAAAGTAATCCTAACCTAGAGGTATCAGGATTGGCAGAGTCATAATCTAGGACTAGATAATCTAGGGCTTGATAATGTTTACCACTCCATATAACTCTTTTACCATGCCTCCTGCCATCTTTAAAGTTTGAAGATTCTATGTGGAGTTACGGGCAATCCATTTGGAATGCATAACATCTGCTTGAGTAATAAGCCATCGAGGGGCTCGCACTGAAAGGAAGAAATTCATTCGGCAAAAACCCCTGGCAAATAAAGGCTAGAAATTTTATGCTTCTCAACCTATTTGTGTCATTCTAGCTGCCGAAATTTGGAAAATCATAATTTCCGTGCTTAAAATATCTTAAGTTCCTCCTCTCTCAAGAAATTTGTGAAATGGAGAAATCGACTGATTACGAATATCTTTGAAAGTCGCCTTAATTGTGTTCTGCATAAAAGCTAAAACTGAGATAACATTTAGAGATAAAGCTGTGGTACCATAGATTGTTATGAGTCATTTTCTCTTATGGTCATTGCATACATAGTAAGTTTCAAGTTACTTTAGGTAAGGTGACCATAGTATCTGATAATAAGACACATGCATAGCAAGTTTCGAGTTCATCAAGGATCCTTGGACTGGCAGATAATCAAGAGTTTTACAAGTACTTATTATGAATAATTCAGAATATAAACAGGTCAAAACATTTACCTTATGATGCAAGTATGGATAGTAAGAAAGCTCTAGTTCTTGAGAAGTTTCACATGATGCCCTGAGCATAGAGTTCAAGGCACATGGTGTTTCCTCAGACTTTGCTGCCAGGAACAGAGCTGCTGTCGCAATCATCTGAAAAGATTGCAGGGTATTAAAAGAGTTTGCTAATATGCTAATTTGCTAAAAGAAACATAACTAAGAAATATCACTAGAATAAGAAAAAAAAGATGTGCTTAACTCAACTAGAAACATTGGAGATGTTGCTAAATGGCAACGCATTTGCAAAATGTCCCCTAAACTAATGTATTTATTAAAATGATAAATAAACTAGAATGATCCAACATCAATTATAACATAATCTCGATTATTCACTGTAATGTCTGCATTAGATCTCCAACAAACAACGTTTTGGTCTTTCCAAACCTCAATACTAATAATACACGAAGGGATCACTTAGTATGTAATTGATTTTCTAATCGTGAATACTTACTCTTAACTCTTAACAAGTAGGTAAGAAGAAACTAGGCACAAAGTAGCCAGACGACCAAATAGCCAATATTCTCTAATCTGAAGTTAAAACACTAGCCCATCCAACTTGATAATATAAGAGGGCAATAAAATGTAAATGACAAAGAAGTAACCCAGTGAGACTTCTCAATCCAAGAGATTCAACACCGTATTATATTAGCATACATAAGTATGTTAATACTTTGCTGTAGGTTTATTCAATTGCAGAATTTTTTTAAAATGGATTACTGTAACATGGCATAGAACCAAGACTATGTCATTATGGATTATTGCATCTTGGCATTGCATGGAATCTTGCCATTGCATGTTTTATGACAATTGACATAATCAAAGATCTCCTACTGAAGTCTCTGGTCATAATTATATTTTGCTGAAACCAAATTCCAAAACAGCCCATCCAATTTATAGTAGTCGTTTAACACAGCCTGAATAAAACTTCAGAAGACCCTTCTGTATGGATCTTGTGCAAAACAAAATTTTCTCATATGCTAATTCAGAAAAGTCCATAAATCTGCAACATACACGAATAAAGCTGTACATTGTTCGGTGTTGGAATTTCCTTTTCTTCAGTAGATTATACTAGAAGCCACAGCAACAATGAAACAAGGAGCACAGCAGGTGCTCCGAGCAGTTCACTCATGCAAAAGGCATCCCAAAGAGAACCATCAAGCGAAAAGACATCAACTGGGGCAAATAAAATTTAAGATCTTTTGTTATGGAATGAACATGGGAAGCACAAAATGTGCATCCAACGAATAGCATCCATAACTAATGTCTAATTTGAAGCACGATCAGTGGATGCATCACGAAAAAAAAAACATAGCATCAGAAAAGCACAAATCAAGGCAACAGAGCTCCAGAACTCACAAATCTATCGTGGCAAGCATGGGACCTCCGGAAAAAGAAGCGGTGGCAAAGAACCATCGCTGTTCCAATAGTAGTTTGCGGCCTGCAAAACCAAAGTAAATGTCATAGAAAATACCAACAGAATTCTTCGAGGAAACATCTGTAAGCCAATCTAATACCGATATCTATTAAAGATCAGATTATTTTCTCTATCCTAATATCATTATGTCCAGCCTCCTGGACGTCAAAGAAATAGCGGGAGATGAGGAAATTACAGCTCGAGTCTCATCCCGAGATTCTGAAGGTACGAGCAGTAGGAGTACCGCAGCTGTGTCTCGAGCAAGGGATCGATGCCATCCTTTCGAGACGGAGAGCACCTTTCGATCTCATCCCTCGACACGAAAGCAGCGTTCTCCCCTTCCGACCTCACCGGCGCGTGATTCTGTCCGGTGCTTGGGGGACCGTAGCGCGCATCAACACCTCTCCTAGGCGGCTGCAGAAAGGAACTGCTACTGGTGGACGCTATATTACCACCAGCGCGACCGTCCCACGTAAAACCATCGGACCTCATCCTCCTCCTCTTCAAAGGAGGCGGACCGCCGGGGGCGGCGTAGGGATCGTTAAGAACATAATCTTGGCGTCTTCTACGGAAGGGGAGCTCCCTGCAGGGATCGGAAGAAGCGGCAGGATTGGAGATGCCAGGGATCGAGATGATCCTCCCATAGGGTGGCCCAACGGCGCCACGATTGGGGGCATATCTGTGGCGATAGCCGCCGGTGATAGGCTGAGAGACGGGCATAGCTTTGATTCCGATGTGTCGATGGATGGAAGAGGGTTTCGGCTGGGAAGGTGGAAAGATTCGAGGGGAAATTTTGACGATTTGGAGGAGACGGCTCGGAGATCTCGAAGGAGAAGAGAGGGCAGGGGCAGCAGAGAAGGGAAAGCGGTTAGGTGAGACGAACAAAAACTTAAAGAGGGAGAAGCACTTATCACGACCTAACTTGCCGTCTCTGGATTCCTGGTTCATGTTGTGCCTCGGCCATCGCAGGTTTATCCTGCGGGGCGAGCGTTTCCCCTTGTTCGATTGATGTGTGAGCACGAATCATGATGCATGGACATGTAGCGCCGATGGGTTTGACGTGTCAGCATGCACGGATCTCGATGCATTTCCCCTCAGATGTGTACCGATGATGGGTTGGACTAACGGAAGTCCAGCAAAGATATATAATAAAGGGTAGGGTAATAGTCAAATTTCTCATCTATTATTAGTATTCATTTCAAATTGGGCGATTTTCTATTTTTTATTTTTTATTTTTTCAGAGCGTTTCTTCTTTCTTTCTTTTTTTGTAAAATATAAAAATACATTTGATCCCAAAAATGATTCGATTATATAGCAGAAAAACTAGAAAGCAATTGGCTCAAGATGAATTGATTCTTTTTCTTTTTGATTTCTCTTTTTCTTAGGTGAAGTAATTCCACGTGACTCTCCTCGGAGGATACTTTCCTTCTCCAACACCTATTGACTTATTGAAGCAAACTTTTGCTTCTCCATATCCCCCCTTTTCTGTCTTCATTAATCTCTTGAATGTTAATTTTTTTTATTTTCTATTTTCTTATCAAATTAAGATGAATCCAGATCTAATTTGGCCATAAATGTACTACTATATTATCAGGATTTTTTTGGATGAGATTATAATATGGGCTACATTGCTTTGAATGAGATTATAATATTTTTGGGTTCTTCTTTAAAAGTCGGTATAACTCCACTAAAAATAGTATAACTAAAATTTATTTTTAAAAAAAATACTGATATTTACATTAAATATTAAAAATATCTTATGAAGTCATAAATGATCTTTTTTGTAAAAAAAATTGAGCATTTAAAGTATTCGTTTTTAATTAATTTACTACTTAAAAGATTGAAATTTTCTCTTTTTTTTCATTTGTCGTTAAATTAAGATGTATTCAGATTAAATTTGGCTACAGACCACTTATATGCTACTAATTTTAAGACGATTATTGGACTCTAGATTAAAATTGGCTACAAAATCACTTCTATGTTACCATACAAGTCTTTTAAAAGTTTTAAGATTTTTTTTACCTTAAGTTACATCGTTTATAAATAAATTTTTTTTTTATGACTATTAAAAATAATATAATCTCATTCAAAAATAGCATAACTCGGGTTTATTTTTTCAAAAATATCAATTTTTTTTATGAAAACTTAAAATTTCTTATTATCAGTGGAGATTTTAGTTGTTCTGAGTTAGAATGAGAGTTCGAATCCAATCAAGGTTTGGTCCAAGTTAATCTTAGTCTAAGTCACTATTTATATAGTGTTGAATTTGTAAAAATTAATAAGAAACATGTGACCCTAAGGATCATTATATTCAGGTTGTGGGTATACCCGATAGTCCCTTATATAGGTAACTCGGATGATGGTTCTATTTGAGATCACTGGTCGCCAAATGGGAATACGTGGCTTTTTGGGCTGAATCATGGTACAGTGTTCATCATGTAGAATGGTCGTGTTGATTGGCTTAGTCTAAGTCGAATCATGGGAACACGTGGACGTCGTGCTTAATCATAGGGTTCAGATGATCGATGAATCGATCACATGATGCTAACATGTCTCTCGATCTATCGATTTGTCATCCCCAAGAAGCATTTTGTTCGACATCGTTGACTTTGACGAGTGTATCTATTGTTCAACCTTTTAATTGTGTGTTATCAGAATGCATTATTGAAGTACAAGTTTAGCTTTTTTGGTTGAGTATTGTCGAGGTGAATGTTTTGGCCATTAGGCTATGCATTATTAAGGTACACATTTGGCCTTTTGGCTACGCATCATCAAAGTTCATGTTTAGCTCTTAAGTTATGAATCATTAAAATATATATTGGGCCTTTCGACTATACATTATGACCATTTGATTGCATAGGGATTTGCGTCCCATTCGATAGGGTTTGGTCATATGTACTTGTGTGCATCGCCTTCTCCCCAATTCTCGATGGTCACGTCAACTTGACTATCGGTCAAATTCATAACAAAACATAATCCCTGTAATGATGGACTAACACGATGATAATGTAGCATTCGCTTAGGCATTCATGTGTGGCTTGTGTATACCATTGAGAATTCAAAAGATCACAATGATGGTGGTGCTCGGGCTTGTCCAATGGCTTGTAACCATATAGCCAATCAATTAAAGTAACAAGCAATGGGATAGAGTCCCGTAAGTCACTTTTGTATTTAGATATTGTAGATTGTGTTAAGATCTTATAACTTCAATTCTTGGGCTTCGAATATCATCCTTGAGGCTTCCAACATTCATATTGAATTTGAGCTAATTGTCCCTTGGCCTGGTGATTGACCTTATGCATCATAACATTTCTTCTATACTTCTCTTGACGCCTTAGAGGTGGGACTTAAATGCTCTTTCTATCATTTCTTTGTCGAAATCCTTAGCTTTTTAAAATTTTCTCTTGCCTAGGTGGTGCCAAACTCCTGGCATTACCTAGCCGCTTGTCTTAGGGAGTGCTGAAGGCTGGACATTTCCTTATCGTCAATCTTTCTACAAGCATATTTCAATGTGAAATTTAGGGATTTGGCTTACTTTCTTTCTATCCGACCTGATTACAGAGTCCTAAGAGCACATTCTTCCAAGGGTGGAAGAAACATTTTTTTCTTTATTTCTTTACGGAGGGGGTGGCTCTTCAACCTAATATGATTCACTAGAAAATTTCAGAACCCTATCGTGAGGTTGAGCAAGTTGGAGTGAGAGCAACACCATCGGATCATAATCGGTTGTGACCTTATCAAAGACTATGACTACCTTGCAAATGAGTGAGACATGACTAGTGGAGGTTGAAATAAGTCGTTCCCCTCGGGATGTCCATATATAAATTTATCGAACCGTTACATACCATCAATCAAATTATACAAGAGTTATCTTTAAAAAGAAGTTATTATTCCTCATGATCAAATCTTTTATTATTGAAAACTGATTCCATACCACCCATAGACTAACTAAAATTCACATTTGCTTTGTCTGTTATTTTTTTTTATGCGATAAAGATTGATACCTAAGATCATATTTTTCTCTCTTTGTTCTTTTTGTTTAGGCTGATATGGAGAGAAAGCTTGGGAGTCACATTTAACTATTTTAGTGATTAATCGAGTGAGGCTCGGGCGAGAGAAGAAACAAATTACAAAAAGATTGTGCTTTTTGTCTTACAGCGACTATTATTAGTCTATTGTCTTTAGTTGATTTAGAAAGACCGAAATAAAATGACTTTTAGTCTCTAATTAATTTGAAAAGCCGAAATAAAATAACTTTAAGAGAGTGTGGTCTCCTTCCTCTTTTATAATACATCAGGTTTAAGGTTGCAGTAAGAAGGATATGAAAGTTTGGTTCTTTAGGTGGTAGAAAACGATGGAGGTGCCGGTATTCTCGTGCACTCTAATTGTTAATTTGGTAAGTCCCACATTGGAAAAATCAAATTTGTTATCTCCTGTTATAACTATAAATAAAGGTCTGGGCTTTGAAGTCAAAGGCACCATAAGAAAAACCTAATTATTTGTTATGGATTTAAATTTTTATTAAGTTTACATTTAGTTAAAATAGTTTTGGGGTTCTTTAGGTGGTAGAAAACGATGGAGGTGTCGATTTTCTTGTGCATTATAATCGTTAGTTTCGTAAGTCCTAAATAAGGAAAATCTTATCTCCTGTTGTAATTATAAATAAAAGTCTAGGCTTTGAAGCCAAACACCATAAGAAAAATCTAATTGTTTGTTTTAGATTTAATTTCTATTAAATCCATACTTAGTTAAAATAATTTGGACTTTTCTTGTTCAGTAGTTTCAGGTGTGTTATGACCTAAGAATATTTTGTGAATCGCTAGAAACATGTGAAGTGTATGACTAATAGAGTTTTACTTCTGATGTCATTGTTTATTTTATTTTTCTGTTTTATTGTCTTTATTAGATTATCAAATTAACTTTTGATAAATTTCTTAGGACTAATTTCAACACTAATTAATATCATGACTTTTTATAATTATCCCTTTTATAGTAGAGTTTTGTTCCTCTTCTGTCCATGAATGTAGGTCCTTGTCTTTTTTATTTTCTATTTTGTTATCTTTATTGGGTTGTCAAATTACTCTTTGATAAATTTTTGCTCGTCGGCAACTCTAAGCTCCCGAGAAGAAACTCTTACGGCAAGAAGCTTTTAAACTGAGGATTTCAAAGCTAATAATTGAATCTGATGCTGTGGTTCAGACTTTAAACATTTTTTCATTTAATTACAATATTTATCGAATTCACTCACTCATATGTATTAAAAATAGGAAAACAATGATATAGTGTCCATCGATTAGCTAATCAAATTAGATTTTGCTATATTGACGAGGCATACGACTGTCCTCCGTCGGTGCTCCAACAAATATATACTTTTCTTAAGAGATTATAAAAAATATATATTAAGATTTGAAAGATATTCTAAAAGTTTGATTGAAAATATTAAGATTTAGACCCCTATTTAAAAATAATATGACCGGGTCTAAATCCGATCAAAACAAGTCCAAACTTCATGAAAACTTTGACGATGATCTCAAATGGATAACTTAAGCGTGAGGGATTAGAAGGAACTTTATGATATCATTTTTTGTCGGTAATGAACAAAAATATATATTAGATAAGCAAAACTGTTTTTATTAATAGTTTGTTAATTCTGATGTTGATTGTTATGTGACTATGATTTGTTTTTTCATGAATTTTTTTGCTGATGATGTTTTCTGATTATTTTACTAACATGAGTTAAAGCCTGAGGTAGGATTAGTCGGTAGATACTTTTATTTATGAGGTCATCGTAAAAGTCTAAATTTAAAATTTATATAGTAAAGTCACATGAGAATCAACTTTTATTACAACTAATAAGAAAAGATAATAGAATGAATGGCCTAATCTTTTCTTTTTTTTGGCATGCAGAACATGTTCGTTCTTCATTATGGATGTCATATATCATATGTAAAGATGCAACTTATAATCCTAATAATAAATTTGTGATTAGCTCGCGTGACAAAATTGGAAATCTGAATAGCTTCGATTTCTTATTCGCATAATTTTGTTTTTTTTTTTTTTGTTTGAAAATATTATTTTTACTTAATGCATCGAAACAAATAGAATCATAGTCGTAGTGCTACTATATGTGAATTAGTTTTTCGATCCGATTAGGTTAATCAAAATTTAATGTAACAGATTAGCTAAAGCCTATCACTTCGAATATAAAGCAATTCCCCATTGGTAGCAAATAGTTATCCATTAAGCGGAGATTCACTGATTCATAGGGAGATACTGAACTTTTGGATTTGAAAAACGCTCGATCTATCTCGATTAATTTGTATGAATATCTATCCGATACATTATTTACGTGTCAGGAATCAGATTTGAACCGGTGACACGAGGCCTCTACTTCTGCTTGTCTCACAATATCTTCTACAGCTTGATTCCTTCCTCACAAAAATTTTATTGTCATATTGACAATTTCTCAACTTTGCATTCATATTGACAATGGTGTATGGAACTAAATCAGAAATGACCTTTGTTTCATACTACTATCTCGATATAAAATCTTATGTATTTTACTAATCGCTGGTCATATGTATATGTATAGAATTAACTTCGAGATTGGGCACCAACGGGCATTAAATTAAAGAAAAAATTAAGTACTATACTTCACTTTTAACGTAGAAACATAACAATATCATTCGATTTAAGCCGAAGTTTTAGAAATCGAATAAGGAAAGTATAATTTTGGTAATGAGTTTCTCACTACTAATCAAATAATATTTTTATGAACAGTGGACTAGGATTGATGTATATTAAGGTATAAATCGAATCAACAGAGCAAGTGTTGATTTGACATGAGGTGCGTCGGCATAGCAAAGAGAAGAATGATGATGATAATGAGAGGAGAAAGAAGAGGGAGGAGAGGGAAAAGATGAAGGAAGGAATGAAGGAGATGTGTGAGAAATGGAGCAAAAGGATGCCAATTCTTTCTAATCAATGAAAAACCAACTAGTTACTAACTCTAATCAAACCCTTTCCCATGGTAAAGTCATAGCAACCTTCACATTGTACTATCGAAGCCTATCCAAAATGAAGAGAGAGAGAGAGAGAGAGAGAGAGAGAGAGAGAGAGATTTGGACATCATCCGAGATTTAAGGTCGGCAGGTAAGAGTGTGGGCCAAATCGCCACAAGCAATCCATGTTGTTATGTCCCCCATCCTCCTGTCCTTTTTGCTTCTTTCTTGGGCTTCTTCTTCTTCTTCTTGTTGTGTTGGACCCCAATTCATTATGGTCGAACATGCCAAAGCATCTTTCTTTTTGCTTAGGGAGTACTCATTTCTCACCCATGAATGGATGAGACCAAACAAAAGATGGCAAGATTCCAACCATCGTTATGTTCTACCTAAGGAAGATGAAGTCTTTTTATTTTTCTTAAGCATATACATCGTGAAGAAAATTTCTGTATTTTTTTTTTTTGTAAATATAAGCAACAAAAAAAAAAAACATTCCAAGCTAGAAACGAGATCTAAAAGAAGGTGTTGTCATTATCCATTGCTAGATACAAGATTGCATCGAATCTATTATAAATCCCACGAAGAAGCACGAAGGAAACCCAAGTTTCATCGGGGTGGCATGCTTTTGACCACCAAGAAGAAATGATTGTGTTATGTACCCGATTTATAGTGTTGTGGATCGTGACATCCTGAAATATCATCATGAGAATATTTTAAGAGACTTGACAGGGCAGAAAAAAAGAGTCAAAGAAGATAATAAATTCGGTACAACAGTGTTGGGATGGAGGAAAAATTTTAAAAAAATTAAAACAAATAACAAGGAACAATCATAATATATATATATATATATATATATCAAAAGCCATTAATATGATTCGATAATTTTTAATCATATTCATAAAAGATATATTTTTTTTATCGATAGATTACAAAACCCTTTGAGTTATCCTTGATCAAGTAGAATTCTCGTAATATATAATCTTATATAAATCTCAAACAATTTATATTTTTTTCACCCTTATTAAAAATCATATATGGTAATTCTTTCTATAAACCACCCAAAGTATTTCTCATATTTTGTTATCTTCAAATTAAAACCTAGATATATATCAAATATTTATATAAAAAATTAAATCTTAATTTTCATGATTTTCTTTTCACAATGACTCGTTCTCATACTAGAATTCATGATCCTCATGAGACATGAATACCAAAATATATACTAATCCAAATAATCTCTCTTAGCAATATTTTTTCTACTCTTACGAAGAAAAAATAATTTTATTTCACTTTTTTTTTAATATTTATCACTCATCCTTATTGAATCTCTAATAATCAAAATTTTTATCTTTGATTCTAATTATTGAAACGGAGAAAATACTTTCAAAAGATTAATATAAGATTAATGTGGTTTAGTAACTCTCTATCTATATCCGTAAAGAAATCAAAATTTTTATCATGTGAGACCAGTCATAAGATCCTTGAGTTATCTACGCTCAAGCATAAATCTTTAAAAATATCCTAAGAAGCTCGACTGATCATTGGGGTTGGCTTTCGAACTTCCCAACGTAGCCTATGTAAAAGGTGAAGAAGACATTCGTATCGAGAGAGCTTGAGCCACTAATGAAATATTACTTTGGAAGAATTAAAATTAGAATATTATATTATGACATACAATCTCCGATACATAGTTAATCTATAAAAATAAAAATCTTGAGAATAATCTACTCTATCGATAACTTCGAAGAACCCAAA
>LVTN01000220.1:0-20000 GCA_001649415.1 Musa itinerans | reverse complement strand
GGACTGTTCCGTGGATTACGTACCTTTGGGGAATGGTGCAAGTGACTTCCCACATGATCCCTTCAGCAAATCCAGGTCATCGGCAAAGGCAAGGCATCCATCGGCTGTTATGCCCCAGAACAAGGGTACCCTTCCATCTGGGTCCTGTGACGGCACCAGCCATAGATAGCAATGGCCACATATAAGAGCTGCAAGAAAACAAGGAATGGACATGGATGCAGGAGGGAGGGAGGGAGGATGGCGTACAGATGCGACGAGGATGGATGAAGTGGACTTGTCGAAGAGGACGAAGGCGAACTTGCCGGAGAGATGTGCGAGCATGAAGCTGGGCGGATAGGGGGCTCGGTCGCGGAGGGCCTTATACGCCTCCATCACCAGCACCACCTCGTCGGCGCTCTTGGAAAGCCCATACTGCTGCCTCAAGCTTCCCAAGTTAGTCAGCACTCCCTCGAACAGGCAGTATATCTCGTCCTTGGCTGCAAACATCCTGCACAGCCGTCCATCATCGCACCAACCAAATCCAAGCCGCACAGGGAGTGTGGCATACTCGATTCGATTGTACATTTAAACATATTTCCATCACCTCCTTTGATTCAATGATTTCAGTTTAAAGTTATTCGATAAGATACTACATTTTCAACCAACTCTATTAATCAAAACCATATGATTCACTTATTTAAATCAAGTTAATAAAACAAAGCCCAGATCTAAATGTATATATATATATATATATATATATATATATTGTCAACCGGCATGACTGGGGACAAATGAATGAAGGCATAAAGATGGAAGATGTATTTAAGGTGGATGCACCCATTATTTGTGGCACGAGATATGAACACGTAAGGGGAATCTTTTGAAGGTAAAGACGAGATATTTAGCAAGAGAGAAGGAGTGGGCGGATAAGGATGACGGACCGACTTAGGTATTATCCAACCACACGCACGGACGTGGGCCCCACGTGCGCGTACAAAGTTAATGTGGTTGTCTATTCTTTTCTCGCTTAGTGGAGTCCACGCGTCACGAGCGTGGGTTTTCTATACCGAGTTCCGAAAACTATGGGCGTCAGCTATCAACAGAGACAGATCAGCACAGTTGGGGCCTTCTGATTGGTAGGAAAAACTCGACCACAGTTTGGGCCCCACCGAAGCCACCACCACAGTTTGGGCGTCGGCAATCAACAGAGACAAATCCCCACCCGACGTTGCATACGATTTCCCTTCCTCTTCCCCAGCAATCGGATCAGTAGGCAAGGGAACACTAGTGATCCAGAGAGCTTACTCCTCCCGGTTCCAGTTCAATGACAGATGCATCATCAATGTTAATTAGCATGCAGAAATTTCTGCTTGGGGAGATCAGATGCTTTTCGAATCTGAAATAGATGGTAAGATCTATCGTTTCAGGGATCTCTTTATACTCGTGCTGCCTAGATATATGACTTGTGCATGCACGTCTCTGCATTAAGTTGCGTGGATGCATCTGCTTCGTTTCTGAGATCATCACTTTACCGGTGAAGGGAGGGAGAGAGAGAGAGAGGAAGAGAGCAGAAAGAATGGTGACAGAAACTCTTGTTCTTTCGATTGAGCTGAGGATAAAAAAATGGGAGGAACGGAGAGGATCAACCTGGGAGCGAAGGGAGACTGGTTGGTGTGGGAGTAGGCGAGGTGGCCCAAGTACCCGAGCTGGATCGACACCGCCGGAGCTGAGCTGCCGAGGAATCGGTTCATCAGCTCCGCCGCCCGTGTCTTGGGGGACGGCGTCCTGCTGCCGGCCACCACCAGCTCCTCCGGGACCTCCACCACCTCCCCGCTGAATACACCCAACATGATGACCTCAATCCACTTCCCCAGAGACCGTCGGTGGGATATCTACTTGGAACTAGTATGACACGAGAGCAAGGAGGGTTATCTGTTTATATAGCCCTTTTGCTGACGCTGCAGACGTTAGACAAATGGTTCTTTAATCCTACACCACAGTAAGATTTCTTTTGGTTTTGCCAGAAGAGATGTGCATCAGCGATTCAATCACTCCTGACTTCAAATAATAACAATTCAAGTCTGGTTTCAGAATAAAGGAGTGGAAGTCATTAGAAAGAGAGTTGGTGGCATAGATTGCACCATGATCCATGCATGATGTGACCTGTTATCGAACCGAGCAGTGATCTTGGTGCCTATTTGCACGGTTGTCGTTCTTCTTCATTTTTGGTTTTGTGTCTGCAGGATTAGAGCTAGACGAAGTGCCATCAGGTTGCCAGTCACCCTCACATGATGATGACTATTCTCCAGAGCAGATACAACTCGGACTAATAGGACAATATAAAAGAATGTACTGGGTTTCAAGAGCTGGCTTTCATCCACCTGCTCTCTCTCTCTCTCTCTCTCTCTCTCTCTCTCATTGCATAAATAAACATACACTTGCATGCACCTTTGGAACCACAAAAGAAACCAAAGAACAAGAACATTAACACGTGATGCAGTGTTAATCTATGCTTCTTCTGTGTCTGAGCAACTTTGATGTACCATCTCAAAACCCTTCCTTCCAAGAATGAGACGAAACCTTAATCAAGTTTTACAGCAATCTATCAATCTTAAGGAGTCAAAACCAAGATGGAATACTGGCTTGATACACAACTTAGTAAGTACAACGTATTCCCTTTTAGAAATCAGTGCCGCCCATGGTTTAGTTTTGGTTGGATGGTAACGCTCGACTATCGTCGATTGGCCCCGACGTGTAGATCCAAAAGGGGCCATGGAGTCCACTCCCCATCGCATGTCGAACGAGAGATTTGCAGATCCTTTCATTTTGCATACCGAGAACAAATGCGTCGTGTTAGGAAAAATACTTGTTATGATACTCTTATCGATTTAATTAAATACTTGTTCTATAAACTCTTATCACAGACGTTGCGAAGTGGGCAGAATATTCTGGTGGAGAGCTGAAGTCGACGCCATGACAAACACAGTGCGTGTGTGTGTGTGTGTGGTGATGAGAGACGTACAAGAAGAAATAATGAAAAAAAAGGAAGAAGAAGAAGAAGAAATAAAATAAAGAAGACAATGGGTTGTGATTTGGAGTACTGCAGCCATGATCCGAGTTTATTCTATTATAGCTGATAGCGATGAGTTGCGACGCCCATGGTATTGGATGTCATTTGGCCCACGGATTATGTCGGCAGGGACGGGGGGAGAGAATCTTGACGTGTGAGGGAGGAACAAAGAGAATCAATCAATCTTCGAACAAAGGCGATAAGGAGGGTTTATTTTATTTATTTATCTTCACGGAGAATAGGCTGTCGATGAAGACAAACCAGTCCCAGTTTTCGATTGCATCCTGCTGTTCGTTTGAGCGAGTGCGGTGGTGTATGCTACTGTTGCTTCTAATTTACTATGTTTAGGTTTTTTCGCAATAAAAAAATAATCTTTCTTGTTATTCCCCGTTTAATTTTATCACTGGATTAGTTCGTACCAAAGTTTAATTTTAAGATGTGTTTGTATCTTAATAAGAAATTTAATCCCTTAAATATGAGATATTATAACAGTTTCATATTAAGAGTGTTTAATGATATGAAGTCACCATTAAATTAACCTCAAGCATAATACTAGAGTCTTATTCTATGTTATATTTGGTATTATGGAAAACGTCAAATTAGAGGTGTTCTAACGGATTAAAGATTTAAGACAATGCACTCAATCGGGTTAAGGAAGGACTTCGGACGTTCAACTCTCTCTTCCTTTGCTCAATATTAATTTAACATTCGAAAGGGTTAAGTCGAGAAATCTTCCTCTCAACCTTGGCAAGTGTTTAGGAATTCAATGACGAAAAAGCAGGCAACTCGCCAAGGAAGAAGACCACACTCGAGAGACGAGACTCAAACTCAACCTGACTCGACACTCGCTTCCACCACTAGAGCATCCACATTGGCAACCTTATGTATCCGAGATTGGACCGAGTCGTAAAGGTTCGCTAACATATATAAATATTATACCAAAATTTCATCAAATCGTAAACTTATCTAATACATACCAAAATTTCTAAGGAATCCAACGCCATACATATTGTTCGAATAGACTATAAACTCGAAAGTAATATAATTATTTAAACAAATAAATCCTCTCTCAAATTATTTAAACAGATCAGACGTCCCCTGGGCGGGATCGAACGAGGTGGGGCCCCATTGGGCTGAACCGGACCCTGTTGGACTTTACCGAGTCGAGACCGTAGAGTCCGGCTCGCTCGACCTGAACCAGGCCTGGTCTAGTTTTATTGGGCTGGACCGACACCGCATGGCCTGCTTGGTGGCTGGGCGACGACCACCTCTCCGACCCGGGCCGAGTCAAGCGTGGGCACCTCGGCCGGCCGCCTGCCAAGCCGCCTGTGGACCGTATGCCACGCCGGCGGGCAATTGGATCAACAGGCCCGAGAGCTAATAATGGTTGCGTGCTCCAGTGTGAATCGAATTCTCTGCGTTGATCCGTCTTGGTTGATTTTAACCTCGCTTTCTCAAGTTTGGGTCACTGCCTGATAGCTAATAATAATAATAATAATAATTAATAATCTAATTTTCTAATCAATCACTTAAACTAAATTATCCTCTTAAACTAGATTATAGTTTGGGGTTAAACGATCCCGAACAAACCGATATACACGAAGAATGTTTTATTTTAAAATTTAAATTTTTAAATAAAATAAATTATTAAAATTTTTACTATCTAAACTACCTGACAACACCTATAAAGATTTCTATCCAAATGGGAATAATGGCTAGCTTTAATTGCAAATAAGTAGTGGTTCTTATTTTTCCTATTATTGTGGTCAAATTGTTCATCTCACGTCTCTTTAGGGAATAGATGCTAAAGGGTCCTTTTCAAAAGATTCTCATCAGGAGGAAATTTATTGATGTAAATATGTCTATATCAAAACGGGATCAGATATTAAATTCTTACTATAATGTCTTTTAACTAGTTAGCAAAAAGGATAATAAGGATGAGAATATATACATAGGTGAAATGAGTAAAATAATATAATTTTCTTTTTGAGTTATATGTTTACATTTTTAGAAATATTCGGTTTCCTTATTGCCTCGCTGGTTTCAGCAAAATAAGAATCCCACAAGAACGATATTAGGGGGATTATTCCTTGCGTCGATAATAAGAAGTGGGGAAGGGTTAGAATAGGAGTAGATTATCAAATTATTTATTATTTTTATGATACTTATGCTTAGAAGATTTTGGTATTACTATGATAGTGTATATCTAATACCCATCTAGTATCGATTTACACGTTTGCCTATTGTTATATCTTAACATCTATAATTTTATATATGTTTATTAAACACAAACTAGGGGTTAGATGGTTCTAGTGGATAAAACCTTAAACATCCAAATGGATCTTAATAATCATATGCATATACATATATTCATATTTTTTATAAAGTATTTTATTTTTTTTAACAATGATATATTTCGAAATCTTGTGTTACTCGATTTCACATTTCTAACGATCTCTTTCTATTATTTTTCTTCACACTTTCGTTAATGTCTCCTTAATACCTTAATCTTTTATTCTCTCATCTTCATCCTTTATTTATCTCTCATATATATTTTTTAATTATGATATCTCATTATTGTTTTCCTTCTCCTGCTATATCACATGTTTTGTGTTGTTGACATATTTTTTTTTTAATCAGCTGAATTAGATTTTTATATTTTGATAATTAAAATTGGAGAATTCATTCTGCTTCATAGATGCATTTTCATAATTATGGTTTTGTGATAATTTTTATTATAATTTCTATATTTTATATTTTTAGTGCATAAGTATATATATATATTTTTAAAAAATTTATGTTGAACCTATAGTTCAATCACATTCATTGATTCAACTAGTAATTCACATCTTACAAAATTTAGTTATGCCTTTTTTGCATATATTTACTCTCTAAATTGCCGATAGCTGCCTTATAGTATTATTATTTTTGGTCAAAAAATATATTTTTATTTATAAAATTAAATGATGTACGTGACGTTCAACTCGAACTTGAGATTTATTGTTTTATAGATACACAAACCAATCTCGAAGACTCAATCGAAACACGCCAAGTGTCAATAATATTAATTCACATCAAAAATCCAAAGAGTCAACTCGAACCAACCGTTTTAATATTTGGATAATTGATTTCTAAGCGACTTTTTCTAGTGTATTTATTGTCGACGGCTGCCTAAAAAACCCGCATCTACCATATTGTTTTCTTTTTTCCCTATTTTTAGGATAAGTTGGGACTAATAAGTTGTGTCTTTTACAATAAATATTCTTTTTTATTATTTTTTGATGCATCGAGGATCAACTCAACTGGTTGAGAAGCTTAGCAGTGTGGTTCCGGACAGGGTCTATATTCCTCCCCACTCTTAACAACACGAGGGAAGAGCACACCGCCCGTTGGCCGCGGACTGCTCGCTTAGCTAATAATGGTGGACATCGCCGAATCCTGTTCGCGGGATAAGAAGCAAGCACTCCGTACGTGGACAATTGGGATTCGATGGACGTGGATATCGTGGGTCGGCACCACCCACCGTTCCGGAACACCGGCTTCACCCCGCCCCCCCCCCCCCCCCCCGATCGCTCCTGTCGCACCCTCCTTTTCTTTGGATAATGAAATATGGGGCCCACCCAACCTGTGAACCAAATCCTCGGTAAGCTTTGACGGGTAGGGAGGGACGTGTGAAGTTTAGTTAGGAGCGACGTGTTGGAAGTCATCGATATCGGCTCCTATCAGTCAAAGCGAGAAAGAACTCACAATCACGTCTTCCTTGGTGAGACAGCCACGGACGGCTGTCCATTAACGATCATAAACGTGTTTCTCGGGGGAAACAAAAACATAACGATCAAAAGAAAAGATTTTAACTTGTTCGATAAGCTCTGTTCCCGTCTCACAGCCACGAACCCAAATCGATCATCTTGCCATTCTCCTCCATTTTCTTTATTATTATTATTATTATTATTGTAGGTTTCCCACTCCGTCTCTCCTCCTCGGTTATTCCTTCCTTTCGCCCAAACCCATGTCTGCCTGCCATCTACTTCCACCACCGATGCCGATGCCGATGCCGATGATCCCTCCTCGGTAAACTGACGATTCATGGGAAGCTCCGGCTCCGGCGTGCCGTCGGCGAATTACTCGACGCCTCTTGCCGCATCTCCGGCCAAGAGGAGGAGCGGCGGCCACGGCGGCTGGGAGGAGCGCTCGGACGCTCTGCGGCGGCTCGGGAGGCGGGTGAAGCCCTTCGAGCACTTTGGCGCTCTGGGGCTCTTCGTCCTCACCGCCGCCCTCGTCTTCCTCCTGCTGCTGCGCCTCGTGCACTCCGACTATTACGGCGTCGCTGGCCTCGCGTGGCAGAGTGGGTCGGCCGTGGGCAGCGGCGGGGGCTGCGATTGGTTCGAGGGGGAGTGGGTGTGGGATGAGGGGTACCCGCTCTACGAGTCGGTGGACTGCCCGTTCTTGGATGAGGGCTTCCGCTGCTCCGAGAATGGAAGGCCCGACCGTATGTACACCAAGTGGCGGTGGCAGCCTGCTGGCTGCGATCTCCCCAGGTCTCACTTCCGCGATTTAATTTTCTTTCTTTCAAGGTTTTGATATTTTGTTCTTTACTTTTGAAGAAAATTTTCATTTGGAATCGATGCTGCACATTTTTAGCCCAAAGGTTTCAGCTTTCTCCTCCTCTATTGTTGCTTTACTTCCTTCAAGATTTCTTCTTTTTCGTTCACTCTGTATTCTTCTTTATCCTTCCTCCTTTCCTTCTCGTCTGTTTTGATCCTATGCCTTCTGTATTCCATTGATTTTGCTATTTCTTTAGTTTTTGATTGGCTTATTCTACATACCTCCACTTGAATACCGAGAAGCTTCATGTTGGAATTCATGTGTCTATCGAATAGCTGTCGAGCATGCAAGATGCTCGTGGATGTTCACTGTAAGGATGCACGGACTTCACGTTCATGCGATTTTATTGTTTGTTGATGCTGTCCTCAACTCTTTTGGGTTATCTGGATGGACTTGTCTTTGGACTGTTGACGAATACCGTCTCGTTGTTTTATAGTCGTTCGATTGAATATATAGTTATCTATTCCCGAAAAATCGGGGTAATTGAAACAAGGGAAGCCTCGTCCTTTAGCAGGGTCTCAGTATTCGCTTCAGGAAACATTGAAGAACGCTATAAAGCAAAACTATGCGAGTATTTAGCCAACGGTTACATGATCTTTCCCTATTTTTGGTTTGAACCTTTCTTGTCTCTATTTTTGTGTTTCTAGTTAATCAGATTTTTTATTAAATAAATTTAAATAAATAATGTGGTTTTACATACTTCAAGTAAGCATTCAATTTTTCTATTTAATACATTTATTTTTTACTTCTATCAATAATTTTCATTTGTTTTGCAATTTAAAGGATTGCAAATGTAGTTTTTCAATTTTTAAAAATATATTTACATTTTATTATAGTTTTATTTTTCTAAAATTGTTCTTACCGCATGTCTCTTGGATTTTTCAGATTTTAGGGCCCTAAAAGACAAAAAAAGAAAAGAAAAGAAAATGAAACGGGATTCTTTGATTTTTCTTCTCCTTCAAATTTTAATCAGCAATCCATGGGAATCTTTTACTAGTAAATGAAAACAAGTACCGTTTATGTCTTTTAAGAGTGTGATATGGAAATATGTAGCATTACTTCATCTGCTTCTCCGACACTGAAGTTTTCTTAAACACATCCGTTAAATGTAATGATTCTTGTAGTTCTCTGAAGATGCTTTAATATTATATATTTAAAACTAGATGATGGAGTTATTGCCCCTTAGGTTAATTGGCTTTAGTTAAGAAAACTGTAGATTGATGATATTAGCACTGTGTGAAATTAGTTGTTCCTAAAGCCTTTCTGTTTTCCTACTCACTTGATCAGATTTGATCCCAAGAAGATGCTGGAGAAGCTAAGGAACAGAAGGCTGGTTTTTGTAGGCGATTCAATTGGAAGGAATCAATGGGAGTCTCTCCTTTGCATGCTTTCTATGGCTGTTTCAAATAAGAGCTCAATCTATGAAGTAAATGGAAGCCCAATCACAAAACATATGGGCTTCTTGGTGTTTAACTTCAGTGACTACAACTGTACTGTGGAGTATTACAGAGCACCATTTCTGGTGCTCCAAAGCCGTGCCCCAGCAGGTGTGCCCAAAAAAGTGAAGACTACTCTTAAATTGGACATTTTGGATTGGACTTCTAATAGATGGAAGGACGCTGATATCCTTGTCTTCAATACTGGGCACTGGTGGAACTATGAGAAGACCATTAGAGGGTAATTACACAGTCAAACTGCATTCTCACCTAAATAGTATAATACATGGAGTTGATACTACAGGTTTTGGATTCTTGCAATGTCCACATAATTAAACAAAAAAGGAAGCGCTACTAGTTAGCAGTAGTCTCTTCCCCATCTATCCTGAATGGAGTTGATACTACAGGTTTTGGATTCTTGCATTGTCCACATAATTAAACAAAAAAGGAAGTGCTACTAGTTAGCAGTAGTCCCTTCCCCATCTATCCTGAATTCCTGATGCTCCAAAATGAATTTGAAATGTGATTTTTCCATTTCACTGGGTTTGTGACTAAGTTAGCACTTTCAGTTTAGACAGTGAACAAACAGATAAAAAATAAATACACAAAATTGCTCATGAGTACCCAAGTTGATTCAACTTCTAGTTGGCTAACTAGTAAGAGTTTGATATTTTTTTACGTTAGATAGCTTATCAAATAATACTTCCTTTATCTTTGATGGTTGGTTTGATTTTGATAAATTTTAACTGTCATGAACTTATGATAATTGGTAAACAGCAGACCAATATCTTTACTTATCACAAATTGGATGATCATTTTTTTCAACTTATCAGCTCAGTTTTAATGTTGAGAGTTTAATGTTGAAATATTAGCTCGGCTTCTGGCAATCTCCTACCAAAAGCAGTCTACAACCTTTAGACACTTCTGTACATTGATTGGATGTATAGTTCTTTGAACACTTTTTTCTTTTGCTTATTACTATCAAGATCAAAACGCAAGATCTTTGGAACTCCTTTTATCTGCTTATTATGGTGAAGACTGAGGAGACGGGTCTACCTCCTTTTTGCTTCACAGAACATAGGAGGTAGAAAAGGGAGCTTATGCTTCACAGAACATTGTTCGTGATTATGCTGAACTTTGTACTCATTTACTCTCTCTCTTATAAAGCATCACAACTTAGCTGGTTATGATCATGTTTTAGAACTTAAGAAAAGTGCAAGTAGATTTTGTCAGCTTGAGCATGTAGGAGTGTTGGACCTCTCATGCTTCTTTGAAGGTATTGGCAGAAATGACCTTCTTGTGTTGCCTTCATCTAGGTCTTGGCAGATGAGAAAGAGTGCCTTCTTGTCTTCCCAAATCCTTTAACATCTATTTATTGCACTATAAGAGTAGCATTTTCTTGAGGTTACTCAGCTTTTCTTTACTACCTCCTGTAGATTTTGAGTTTCAAACATGACTTTTATTTGGATACACCCTTTTTCATAATTCTCTTTGTTGAAGCAAGATATATAAAGTTGCATATCACTAGCCACTTGAATAAGGTCAAATACAAATTTGTTGAGAGAGTGGTGGAACTTGGATGGAAGCAAATACAAACTTTGTTTCTTATCTATTTAGTCCTTGCACACAACATGAACACCCCACATCTACTTATAGGGATTAAGAGGCACTTTTGGACTTCTTACATTCAGTAACAAACACAATTTACTAAGGACCACACCATTCTCATTGATACCTACCAAGGTAACACTATATTTACTCAAGATCAAATACTTGAGTCTTGAGTGATGTTACAATTGTTAAGATAATTAGGAGTGATGCAAGATCATGAAAGACTAAAAATAAACTAAGGTTATTTCTCAACAGAGTGGCAGTATTACATTTATATTGAGTCTAGATTAAAATAAAGATCTTCTAAAATAAACTAAGGTTATTTCTCAACAGAGTGTCAGTATTACAATTGTAAATGAGTCTAGATTAAAATAAAGATCTTCTAATTCAGGGGTTGCTATTTCCAAGAAGGAGACCAGGTGAAGATGGAGATGAGTGTGAATACAGCTTATCAAAGATCAATTCAGACATTGTTTGAGTGGATTCGTAAAGAAGTCAATAAGAGCAAGACTCATGTCATCTTCCGAACATATGCTCCTGTTCATTTCAGGTACATACTGATTGTGTAACAAAAGCAAACATATTTTCACTCCCTTAAATTTATAGCTTTTGTTAAGTTCTTAGGTTCCTTGGATATATATTTTTGGTAAGTACTTAGGTTTCCTGTACATTATTTTACTAATCTGCACTAAATACTATCACTTCGCGTAAGCAAAGTTTTTTTCAATTAAAAAGCTTAATGTCATGTTTCTAGCTTGTGGACATCCAAAACATCGTGAGAAAAGCCCTTCTATTTTCTTGACATGATGTATAATAGCAGATCATTGTTTTTGTAGTTACTTCCTGAATTAAGCAAGTACATGATATTATTTTAATCATAGTTAATGTCGGTCTCTTTTTAATATATTTGTAATGTGCATCTTGAGACATCCAATACATATCTTCCAATATAAACAATAATTAAGTATATGTAAGAATAGTAAATAGTCAATGTTGTGGTACCAGCTGTATCTAGATGTACTAGTTTACATCTCTATGCCACGCCAAGGGTATATACTGACACACCCTTGGGCCTAGGCAATGATATTGCTCGGTATCGTTCATCACTGGGACGAAATAGTTTGCAATGAGTTTGGACATCTTAGAGTGGTTTGCTACTATATGAATGTTGCTCGATGGGTTTAGAAGTGCCACATTATTTATGCAAAACTTTCTCGCAAGCATAACTTCATATATGTTTATAAAATCTTTCTATTTGTACCTGAAGAATTTTATTCCATTATTTTGTAGGAGAGTTATCTCATCGAAGAATTTCACTTGTAATCTCGTGTTTGTTATTTGATGTTGTACATACCATTCCAAAAATGTTCTGGAGCCTTTTGTTGCTGTGCCAGACCAAAGTTATCAAAGGCATGTCTAGATGTGAATTTTATTGAGACAGATTTGTAGGCTTGCTTTCTTGAAGCTCACACCACTTCATTTTAACATACTCATGGTGTATTCCTCACAGCTCTTTAAAAGTCATAAAAAAGGCTCAACTTTGTAATATTCCACATTCTTCTTATTCATGTTACCTTGACCGATGAAGGGGAGGGGTCCGAGAATGTGTGCGAGGACAGTGTTTGTAACTAGACTAACAACCTAAATGTTGCAAGGAAGTCTCACCTACCATCATGCCAATCTTTTTTTCATGCATGCTCCTTAAGCTCTTTTTGTCTAGGCTTGTGCCGATTCTCCATTCAAGTTCTATAGACTTACCACACTAGCGACAAGTGGTTGCGAAATGCATGGAGACCCAGGGCTTATGAAAAAATAGTACACCGAACTAGACCACATGAAAGGGATGATTCAACACCCTGGTTCATGCACCGACTGGTAAACACTGGCGAGTATAGATCAGTCCGGGCGAAATTGTAATGCTTGTTATTCATGACTCAAAATATTTTGTTTTCTATCTTTTTCTTGTGACTCTTCATATCTATTCCAACACATCTCAACCATCCTAATTTTTTGTATGTCTTTTAAACACTCGACACTCTTATCTATTGGACTTGAATTTCTTTTTTAAACCAAGAGGTCCTCTATGATCACAAAAAAACCTGGGTTCCCTCTCCACTTTATCCACCCTCTTTTTCTCTAGAGAACATTATCACCGATCTTTTTTTAATTAAATAATAGATCTAATTTGTCTACAATTTTTATTTATAGGAATTTCTTCTCCATCCATTTCAATTGCACTCTCAATTCTTCTTTTGGTATTTACTAAGTTGCATACCTTTGGTCTTTGTCCTACTTAGTCTAAAATCTCTGATTATGAACTGTTTATAATAGTAATAAGGCAATAGGAATAGTTCCAATATTGGTCTACATACCGCCTTTCTCAAAAAAGCCTGAAAAGTCAGCCAAAATTTTGAAAAAGTTCCTATTTCAGAGTTTCTAAAGAATTAGGAAGTGGCATAGGAGGAGAAGCCACAACATAGATGGAGAGGAGAGGAGGAAATGAGGCGACGAAGGAGGGGAGGAGGAGAGGTGGGGACATTGGATATGAGAGAACAGGTGGTGACAATGGAGAGGAGAGTGAAGGTGGTAGTAGAGTTGAAGGAAAGGAGGTGACAGAGGAGGATGAGGAGAAGAGTATTGATTGCTAGGGCCGACAGTGATGGATGCAGGCAGTGACAAGTAGGTGATAGACATGGGTAGGGACGGTTATAGTGATGGGTATAGGTGACATGCACGAGCAATGACGAATGCGAGCATTAAGAGATGCGAGCAACGATGAACAAGAGATTAGGATCTAGAAACTTAGGATTTTAATTTTTTATTTTAAAAATTTATAAAATTAAGAATGGGTTGGGCTCGGTTCATAGGTCTTACTATCCTATTCACAAGACTTACCAAGCAGGAGGCCCTGTATTGCACATGAATGGGCTGAAATTGGGCTGGTTGGCATGCTGATTGACGGTCGGATCGAAAAATACTGGTCCTACTGAACCAAACCCGGTGAAATTACATTCCTGGAGTAATACTAAAAGAGAATTATTAATAAGTAGGATACTTAGAGCACGTATGTGATATTATTTTTGTGTATGTGAATTTTATATTCACAATTGACATCATGTATTCAATAAATTGACAAATCGAGTCTTCATACTCTTATGCTTGAGAAGCCGAATAGGCTACATTTTAGGACACCACTAAGTTATATGAATTAAGTTACTCTCCGCAGTTACATCTTAAGCAGCATTTGCTAAGAATTGTGATTTGCTTAAACGCCCTTGGTTGAAGATTCCTTCTGAGTGGAAATAGACCAACTTGCATAGAAAAATAGGTCCTTCAGTGAGATGTTGAAAGCAATTACATGAGTTTTCTAATATTATCGTTTCAACAGCCATGATGTACTCCTTCCAATGATTGTTTCTTCGTTTCCCCATATTACTACTACTATGTTTTGCTATTGTTGCTAGATCCCTGTTGCTTTTCTTCATCATCTTCGTCTTCTTGCATTTTGTAATTGGAGCAATTTCTATCAATTGACTTGATATGTTGATATTACTTTTGATTTTTTGGAATATAATGAATGATGATTTTGTTTATTGAATTTATTAACTCCATGAGACATGCATCTTTGACATGTCCTGCACCCATTTTCGTCACATGAGCATTTATAGGCAATTAAATTAAGCATAAAGGGTTCACCTAGGAATTAATTCCCTTTTTTATGCTCCAAAATATTTTTATCTAAAAAATGGCGAGGGAATTTTTTTATTCAAATTTCATTGGCATTAATGTTAGAGTTGCCTAGCTTAGTCAGTGAACCCTGCCCTGATCAAGAACTAATAGACCCTTCCTTGGTAGCACATCTCCATCATAATTATGCACTATTGTTTTGTTTCTACAAGAGTTATATTTAGCCCATTTCAAACATATGAGTCACCTATATGGACAAGGAATTGACTGCTATAGGTTGGGCCCTCTTTGGGACTGGACTGCAAAAGGCACCTCTGATTGAGTAATTACCTTTGGCACTTTTTTGTTAGGCTTTGGCTCTCTAACTCTCCAAACAATGTGTGACTAAATATCGTTTTACTGGATCCTCACAGTTGGAGAACTAAGGTCTCTTCGAGTCTAATAATATCCACATTAGCCATCACGCATAACGGGTGTGAGTTCTCTGAGTTGTGATAATTGTCCGCTCTATGGGAGGCCCCACACCGTTTTATCCTTTCAATATGGACCTAAAAGGTGCGTTTGAGAGAGGTCAACTTTGACTCTTTATTAGGCCTTGACTCTTAACTCTCCAACCATAGTGAGACTAAACATGGTTTTATCCCTGATAACAATAGATATCCATATCTTAGCGATGCTTATATTCTAGGTATCATTCTAGCTTTGAAATGCCTCAAATTTAATTTTACTGTCTTCTACCAAGTAACAGCTTTCTTGCAGTTGTCCAATGAGGAGTAAAGAAAGAACTTTTTTTTCTTATATACAACAGCTTTCCTAGTGCTGCTATCTTGTAGTTGTCCTATGAGGGCTAAAGACAACCTTTTTTATCATATACAGTAGAGGCGGGAACTTTAGTTCAATGGGACACATTGGACATGGTTAGGAGATATTTAGTGTCAACATTAATATAATTTACCACAACCAAATATGATAAGAGACAAACTATGCAATTCTTAAAGGTTTTTAAATGCTTCTACTGTTCTACATATCGTTTTCATTCTGTAATCATTAGATGGAAAATTGCAAATATAATAAATACATTTAGAAATAAAGCTATATTAACTACAAGAATATTTTTTGTCGATCTAAATTATTCTACAACAGCAAATTATAGTTCATTTCATGCATTGCAAAACCGATCAGTTCAGTATTTAATTGTCAATTAACATGCAGAGAAGCCCAAACCGGGTGGTTGGGTTTGATCCACTAGATATATATACGTGTGTGTGTGTGTCTTGACTGTCTACTGCTTGCCACCAATTGTCTCCCCTCTTTTTCCTCCTCTTCTTCCTCGTCATCCCCTCGTTCTTCCCCATCTTCTCATTCTTCCTTATCATCCCTAGCCACAGACTGGCACAGCTCCAATAACAGAAATTGCATTCCTTGGTTCGTTTTTAAAAATTTTGTTGGCTATAATGAACTTGTGACCAGACTATCACTTTCTATGTTGGAAGTAATCCGGGCATCACATCAAGATGTCAATTATCCATTCATTGTTTTAAAAGGTCAAAATAAATTAAAGCATCTAGGAATGGCCTCTCGGGCCTTCACAAATTAGTTGGCTTGTTTTGGAGGACTGGCTTTCTATTTCTTGCAAAGAGAGGAAAACGAGGAAAGATGGAGAAGAGAGGAGGGGGGTATAGAAAGAGAAAACTTAGTCCACATTTTTAATAATGGACAGTGCAATATGTTATGATTTTATATGATAGAATTCCTTTTCTGAAATCATTGTGGCTGAAATGTTATGGACTAGAATAGAGCAGAAGGTTTGTTTTTTTATATAGGTACCACAAATTGCAAATTCCCGGCAATCTAGTCAAAGGATCCACATCTTAGTCCATTTTCAGCAGTATTATTATTTAATTTGATCAATCTTTCTTTCTTCCGAATTACCATGTCCTTCTACATAATAAAAAAAATTTGCTTACTTGCTACATTTGTATGCAAGAATATGCATGAGCACATTAAAAAGGATGAATGAGTCATTTAATGGTATGCATAGTCCCTCCCTAAACCCATCCCTGCTTATAGGTGCTCCAGGTCTTGTACCTAATTGCATGCACACATACATGCATGATCATGGGTGCAGAAATGAACTGTGGATCCCCAAATTTGTCTCAAACATAGGTTTACTTGTATGGAGAATTATGTTAGAAGCCATTGGTATTTTTTAGTATATGGTTCTCTGCAATTTGGTGAATTTGTATTGAGTAAAAATCACAATGGAATTAATTTGTCTCAACCATACTTTTTTACTTGTATGGTGAACTTTAACTGCACTGGTGCAGTAAAAATCATGATTAGCATAATTGCTAATAATGTAATTTAACTGGCCTATGCAACCAGTTAGTGCACATTAGAATTCTTGATCAAATTACAGTTAAAATGCCAGTTTGGTCAACTTATGAACAATCTGATCTGAATCTCTTGTTGTTATGTTCATTGATGCTTCTCAGAAACAATCAATTCATGGGCGAACAATTGATGATCTAAATCTCTTGTACCATACTCTTGGTGCAAGAACCTTACCTTTCACAATATCTAAATCAAATTTTGTTCCCTTTTGTTATTTCTAATATCAATTAAATGCTTATCATCATGGATGGCAAAAAAATGACCCGTGATTGTCTTTTAATGGAACTTTACATCATATAACTGTTATCACAGAATACAGAAAACTTCAATTCCAAAGTGAGTGGTGGTTTACTTGATTATTGTGAAATGTTGTGGCTTTGCGCAGAAGTGGTGACTGGAAAACAGGCGGGAATTGTCACTTGGAGACACTACCGGATTTAGGTCCACGGTTATCCTTAAAACCTTGGTCACATTTCTTGAGGCCACTTAGGAATGTGCCCTTGGAAAATTCTACCGCAACCAAGGTCCTAGAACTGGATCTGTTGAATGTGACACAGATGACAGCCCGAAGGAAAGACGGACATTTATCCTTGTTTTACCTTGGCAAGTCAGGTCCTTCTCCACTCCACAGGCAAGACTGCAGCCACTGGTGCTTACCTGGGGTTCCAGATACATGGAATGAACTACTATATGCACTCTTCATGAGATCTGAGTTCACGAGGCATCAAAATGTGACTGTCATTGGCAACACGAGAGTAAAGCTGAGCGAGTAAAGGTTCTGAACTCCATCGATCAACTTGCAGTGAACAACTTCACTACAGAAGGATCCATTTTTCTGAGAGGTCTATTGCATGCTCTTCTGAGATTGAGCCACCATTGTTGAAAGGTCGATTTCAGGATTTTGTGAGGCTTGTTGGTATAGGATACTGTCAGTTGCCAAGTATTCTGTGTAAATAGGCAATTGCCTAGAAAATTTATCCCAGCAGCACTAGAATCTGGGGGTAAAATTCCACAACTATTTGTTGCAAATAGGCAATTGCCTTTTGTGATATACAGGAAAACATGATTATTTTATGTAGATGGTCGAGGGAATTATACATCACAGATGTTGGGTATTTGGTGGGTTTGTTTAGGCACCATCTTTTTTCTTGTTCTTGGACTCCTGATGTACTTGTGTTCATTATCATTTCTTACTAAAAGGTTTTGAATTGAAGCTGTTGCATTTCCTAGAATAATGTAAGCCCAGGAACAGGCTGCTGTCCATTGAAATGATGTAGATTCTTTTTCTCATTTTCATTTTTCATTTTTTTTTTCATTTAATAACTGGTGGGAAATCCAACATGAAGTTCATATTCTACAGCATTTCTGCAGATCTGGATAGATGCCCATATTCCATCAAAAATTGATGTAGATAAGAATGATTAAACCATGCCTTGGATTACTGCAAGGTGGATATGGATTTTTCTTGAGAGAACAAACTATATATTTTTTGGTAGCTTGATGTTGGTGAATTTGTGGTTGAAAGAAATATTCATGCATGTGATAAAAAATCTTTATTGGTAGCTCTTCGTTATTGCCCCACGTCACAATATTGCCATCTAAAAAATTGGAGGATCGAGGAACGTATATGGTTAGTATCTTTCCATGCTCTCAAGTAGTTTATTTCTTTCGAAAAGAGTTCCCACCACGTTTGCAAAATCCTATGGGAGCGATTAGATACTTTCACATATTTGCCTATTCAAAGCTTTTTTCTTGCCTATTCAAAGCTTTTTTCATCTAGTATGATTGAAATGCTTAGTTGCTATTAGTCTACTAAACATGAGGACCTTTCCATTTATCTATCGAAGCTTTTAATGACAAGATTTTTTTTGAATAAGTAATATTAAATTAATATAGTAATAGAATATTTGGATGAATGAGATTTTGAATAGGCCCCACAATCATAGTAACTTAAATTCGATTTGAATTCAATTGGTTGTTATCATAAAAAAAAGGAGAGATTCTTGAATCTCGGATTTTGATAATGAAATCAATTAATGAATTTACGATTGATAATAAAATCAATTGATGAGTTTACGATCTAATCTGCATTTTGAGTGATGTAGGATTAAC
Organism: Musa itinerans; assembly: GCA_001649415.1. Classification (NCBI taxonomy): domain Eukaryota; kingdom Viridiplantae; phylum Streptophyta; class Magnoliopsida; order Zingiberales; family Musaceae; genus Musa; species Musa itinerans. Next base: position 1,106 of record LVTN01000220.1, on the reverse strand, counting down.
TTCGATCAGAAAAGATAATTTGATTAAAATAGGAGGGAACAATGAAAAACATAAAAATAAAAATAAAAATCCACTTTTGGACTGACTGTAAGCAAAGCTTTTACGTTATGAAATGTGATCTTGTAAAATTATTATACAGAGTTTACGATCTAATTTGTATTTTGAGTGATGTAAAACTAACTTCGATCAGAAAAAATAATTTTGAGTGATGAATTCATCTCAATTATAACATATTGATAGGGTGGTTTAGTTTAACTTCCGTCATCAATTGGTTGTCATCATAAAAAAAAAAAAATTCTTTAATCTCGGATTTTGATAATAAAATCAATTGATGAGTTTACGATCTAATTTGCATTTTGAGTGATGTAAAAACAACTTCGATCAGAAAAGATAATTTGATTAAAAATAAAAATAAAAATCCACTTTTACATTTCCATGATGGGACTGACTGTTAAGCAAAGCTTTTACGTTATGAAATGTGATCGAAATTAATATTTATTTATTTGTGCAAAACCGTGGAAGTAGAGCAAAATAGAACGACCAAGGAACTAATTTTGTTTCTCATCTCTGTGCGAGTAAATAAATTGATAAAAGATCCAAAACTAATTCATGGCGAAGGCATAGCCTACAACTTCCACGCAATAATATGAAGAACGCAAATATTTTTTATGCACAGCAATGACTCTAAACAAAGTTATCAAACCACACGCCCGGAGTACCTAAAAAGACTCGTATGCTTCTACGTCTTCGCAGTTCTCTTTTCCTTCTTACTCTTCTACTCAAGTGAGAAGAAAATGGAAATGAGAATGCGTCAATCAAAAAGTCTTGTGTCATCAAATACAAGATTCTTTTGAAGACTAGACTCCAGAATAACAAAATAACAAGTACCGATTGTGTCTTTATATACATCAAAATAATAGAAAGAATAGAGTCACGATTTACAACCACAAACTGCATTTCTATGGACTAGAATTCTGAAAAGGAAATCGACCATAAGAATGGTGGACGACAAACTCAGGGCTGGGTTTACAGTTATTCTTTCTCATTTAAGACCGATGACGTTGCAGCATGATTCTCGTTGCTTCATATGAAATGAAGATTTTCCG
>LVTN01000219.1:343869-376124 GCA_001649415.1 Musa itinerans | reverse complement strand
TCGACGAATTCGTCGCAAGCCTAACCGAGGAAGCCCTCAACGAGATGCAGTACCTTCACGCATCTCTGACCGAGACTCTCAGGCTGTACCCTGCAGTTCCACTGGTGAAATATCAGAAGCTAATATGCTGGTCGATCCTCGTTAGCACTCGGTGCTTACTTACTGACTCACATGTGTCATCATAGGATGTCAAGCATTGCTTCTCGGATGACACATTACCAGATGGATTCGACGTCAAGAAAGGAGACTTGGTGATTTACCAACCTTATCCTATGGGAAGAATGCAGTTCTTGTGGGGTGAGGATGCAGAGGATTTCCGGCCAGAGAGATGGCTCAACGGTGACGGTGTATTTGTGCCAGAAAACCCCTTCAAGTTCCCTGCTTTCCAGGTGAGGCAACCAAAAACCTGCATTTAGGTGGATAAGTCGATCTGAAGGTGATTGATTCTTTGGACGCTCGTGGTATTGCAGGCTGGCCCTCGCATCTGTCTTGGAAAGGAGTTCGCCTACAGGCAGATGAAGATCTTTGCTGCTACACTATTGTGCTTCTTTAAATTCAAGATGTGGGAAGAGATGAGCACTGTGAGATACAGGGCCATGATCAGTCTTCAAATTTATGGAGGACTCCATCTCGCTGCTCTTCACAGACAAGGTGGCTCCAACGCAGATCAGTATGCTTAAACCATTCTTTATGTTGTAATTTAATATAGTCTCTATCGAAGGAGCATGAACCTCTCATGCATCTATAAATATTTAGGAAATGAAACTTGGTGATCCAGGACTGTAAGTATTCTTCTATAAATATTGGGTTATGATGATTCATTTGGTTCCTTTCCTGTTCCTCGAAACATAAATTCTCAAGAATAAGCAGCGATGCTAAATTGCAAATTCTGACTCCAACATCCTATCTATCTTAGACTCGACTGCGTTTAGCTTTTGACCAAACTCAGTCAAAGAAGTGGGTTACAAATCCAAGAGCTGACAGAAGGAAACATAAAAGGGGAAAGCTGTGATCTACCAAAACTGAGCTAAAGATTGGCTTACAAAATTACTTGACTGGGAACGTGAATAATGCGAGTGACATGGAGCTAAAAAGAGAGAACATGTCCAAGAATAAGATCCCAAGGAATAGAATTTCTGCTGTAAAATTGACGATCTCCAATGAGTGTATTGTATTGATTTCAATAGAGGGCAGGTGCAGGTCCTGGATTGCCTTAGTGGCTTCTGCCATTAAGGGGCTCGATGTCTTGCAGCAGTTGCCCTCCTAATCAAAGGAATTCACCATCTGCAGCTTTAAGAAGGAAACGGGAGCCTGCAGGTTGGATAGAAGAAATAGATGAACCATCGGTTAGAAGAACGTAAAAGGGGTTTTACCTCCATTCTCCCACCATTCCCTCAGGGCTTGGGGGGCATATTAATTATCGAAGCCCTCCAAGCAAGTGCGGTCTATGCGTTAAACGATGCTATTGCAATGTGCATATCTTATCTGCATGACAAAAAGATGAAGAGAAACTTTTGGCAGCCAATTCTTCACGGGCAAGCAACCATTTATTCACATCTCAACCGCCAACTAACTGTAAGTGTGACAATATATGAATGAATGATTTGTTGATAAAATTAATCAGATAGTGATGTGCTCGATCTGTTTATAAATTTTAAAACCTTGTTCGATATATTTTTATATTTAAAATAGTGATTTGATTTATACTAAACTCATGTATCAAGAGATGAAAGTTTGAAACATCCTCTAATATATTTTTTATATGATATGATATGTATATATGATATATTTTTTAAATGTAGCTTAGCTGGTAAAATTCTATTAACGCATAGAGAAGAGTTGGATTGGTTTTGTCGCATTTAATAGCAAAAAAACATATATCACATCATTCGTATGTCCTCACGACTTTGGCATTTGATGATAAAATATCTATTGTGTCATGTGACAGGGAACCTAGTCCGATATACTGGTGTCATGCATATAGCGTCATGTATCAGGGTCCGTCACCCCACTCCCATGGCATCTTCATCAACACAATCTCCATTCTCATTTCCTTCCTCTTTGGGCTACCATGGAGTTCATCCCAAGTTTGCAACCTCTCGTCTTCTTAAATAACTCTCACAACTGCAATTGTGATGGTAGCATTTTATCTCCTGTAGCCACTGTTTATGTGATGCTCATCAGTTTCGAAGAAGAAGAAAAAGCTAGATTACCCACCCGTTGCGTTCCAGGAATCATCTTCCATTAATTCCTAAACCTGCATAGGCTGTGGATTTCTACATCGATCTCTCTCGTAAGCACAAAACTGTTAGGAGGTTCATCCCCTTCTATAACTAAATCTACACCATCAACTCTGCAAACGTCGAGTACATCCTCGAGACAAACTTCGTCAACTTTGGCAAGATAAATTGAGTGAATTGTGGTCCATGGCGACCTTTAAGTATGATGTGATGAGCAGCTTATTGGGGGATGGGATCTTTGCAGTGGATGGTCAGAAGTGGTGCCACCGGATGCAGCAAGATTTCATGAGATGATCGAGATCCAGGTGACGGAGACTATATTGATTGTGCCACGATCGCCAACTCCTGCATGCCATGTTTCTCTTCACGATTTGTTCATGAAGTCCATGTTGGATTCCATACTTGAAAGTAGGCTTCGGGATAAAACTAAATACATTATCTGCATCGAATAAAGAAGGGAGAGCTTTTGCAGAGGCATTCGATGATTCGAGTGCTCAATTGCTAAGTCGGCACTTCGATGTCTTGTGGAAATTTAGAGGTTTCCGAATATTGGAGAAGAAGCCAAGATGAAGAAGAAAGAACCCAAAAATGATGGATGGTTTTGGGTATAAATTGATCGAGCAACTATCAAGTCAAAATTGACCTTTTGTCATCGTTCTTTATGGCAGATGGAGAAAGAAGACATCTTGTCGAGATTTCTAATCGAAAGAGAGAAAAATCAAACTGGCATGAGCTACTACAAGTAGTCGAGAGACATCATGCTCAACCTTGTCGAGATCAGAAAGCCCCTTCCAAGTTCTCTGCTTTCCAGGTCGGCTAACCCTCAGATCTGTCTCGGAAGGAAGTTCACACACAAGCAGACGATGATCTTTGCTGATACACTCTTACGCTTCAATTTGATGGAAGAGACCCATCTTTCTGTCATGCATAGGTATAGCTGCTCGAGCACTATACAGTTCATCTAACCATGTTTTATGTCGTTAATGTAGCCTGAATTGAATGCGAGTAATTCAAGAAATTAAAAGTGAAGAACAATCAGATGTAGAAATTTCATTTTTCTGTTCATGATTTACATGGTACAGGGGTCCACAGCACCATACCATACCTCACCTTCAAGGAAAAAAACAATGAACCTCCTCTGCATCGATGGAGAACAAGGACTATAAGCTTTCATTCAGGACAAAAAAGCTTTGAAACCCACCAAAGCAAGTCCAATCCTGAAATCAACCGATAGTTGCTAATGGTACAGCTCGTTAAGGGGACAATAAGATCCAAACACTGAAACAAAGTTATACTACAATTTCAATCTAGAATTTCATTATAGGGTTAGCTAAGGTCCAGCTTGACTTTGATAAGAGATCTGATGTATTTGCTTGATACCACTTCTGTTCCCTCTTGGCCTATTCGGAATATTATTTGTGATATTTAATGTTTGCTTCGAGATCATAATATAGTAAACCTAACTAGTATATCTTACTTGCGAGGGCAGCAACCATGATTCCTGCAAGCAATCTCCTCCTTGACATCTTACGGTACACCTCTTGGTTCCATATATACGAAGCTACACAATGTATATATAGTTCATAGGAGTTTATTCTGCCCAGAGAGCTACAACAATCAAACATACTTTCCAGGGCTCCAAAAATAAAAAGAGATCATGGAACAAACAAAAGACTAATAAGAGTGAAATTGATTGCCCGAACTATGTATGTTATTTACAAAAACCTAACTGTTCCTCTTTAACAATGACCAGATGTTTTATAGCTCAAAAACAGCAAAAAAAAAAATCTTTAAAATAAACACGCAATTCCTATCAAACGGACTACCGTAGCATATTATAAAACTATGCATGACTCACTTTTTTAAGATGTGCATGACAAATAAAATAAAAAGAAGTGCATGACAAAGAAACCCATTAAAGCAGGGAACTGACTTTATGAACACTCTGCTAAGTCTCTTCATTGACACTGAAGGGCATCTTCAGCTATCCAGACTGGTGACTTATGTAAGTTGTCCATTGGCATAATATTGACAAGGATCATCTTCTTGTTCCTGTAAATTGGAAGATACTAGCTTATCATCGTGTAAAAGAATTTGTAGATAATTTTTTATACATAAGATTCCCATCACAATTCATAGCTATGATGTCACGTAGGTGGAACATCAATAGCACAGGCAAACAATCACACTGAACAAAATTTACTTTAGAAGCCTCAAGTACATGTTCTGGGAGAACAGGTAATAGAAAACCAACAGCCACCCTCCCCTTTCGGGGCAAATGAAGAAGATAGCATTTGAAAGTGCAGAGAGAGATTCACAGTCATATAACAACAAAAATATCATACAAACTAGGATGGACATGCTGCTCACATAATATGTTGCATCCCATGCTGAACATGTACAGAGGCAAATAAAATTTAGGGTTTTTTATAATATATTCATTCGATACAAATATACATGAGTAAATATTGTGGTCAAAACAAGCATAGCTAGCTACTGTCTGAATTTTTTTCATCTATACTTTGTCCTAATACTTTCCAACAATCTAGAAAAAGTCCAATAAAACAACCTAAAACACACTCCAAAATCCAGTAGAACTTGAAGCCAATTGTCTGCAAGATTTCAAGAACAAGTTGAAAACAAGCTGAATCCATTTTTTAATGTTTTCTATGTTCTGTTATAAATCATCTGATCTTGGCCTTGATACTTGATATTCAGAGTCATGCTTTTAGCTTTGCATCTTAGCAATGATTATTTGTGCATAATTTGCTTTGATCATTCTTTGTACAGGTGGTTTAACCTGTTAACCAAGTTCATAAGCTTTCTAAGAGCTACAGTTTTGAGAAACTAACTTATGATTTGCTATAAGAAACCAAGAAAACCAAGTGAAATGATGAAAGCTTTTCCTTCGCAAAACCTACATTTTAACAAGAGACACTTTGGAGGCCCTCTTTTTACAAGTTCACAAAGGTAAATAAATGTGTATCATCACCAAAACAGGCATCAAAAAAGAAATAGGAAGAAATGCTCTAAATCATACTGCAAATTTATTAGTTCTAGTTTTCAAAAAATCATTCCGAAATTACATGCTTGTGTCTGCTATAACCATCTAATCAAAGAGAACCTTCTGTTAGATCAGAATAAAGGAATCATCATTCTCTACAGATAATTAGACAAGTAGCAAGGCCATATTCTTAAAAGATGAAAATTTATGGAGAAAAAATTATTGTATATCTAAAAATTTCATAAGAACCAAAAACGGTAAGCATAGAAATGTTTAGAGTTCCTTTTAATATACAGATCATCTCACAAATGATTGAAATTTTGTACCATACCGGTGTATCGAACTTTGCTCAATACGATACGGTACGGAAGTATCGAGCGATATGCTAAGGCGTATCGAGCTATATATATATATATATATATTATTATTATTATTATTATTATTAAAAAAATTCTAAAAAGGAGGCGTATGCTGCCTTGGCAACGTCGCCTCCTCCTTTTCTCCTCGTCGCCTCAGACGAGGAGAAGAACGCGGTCTTCAGCAAAGAAGGTGGCAAAGATATCAAAGGCCGCAGACATCTCCGGCCTTCGACAAAGAATGCGGCAAAGAAGAAGTCGCAGAATCGCAAACGAGGTGATGAAGGAGACCGCGTCTTTCGCTGCTCTAGCCGCTGCTTGGCCGTTACCTCCTGGATTGGGATCATCGAGGGAGGGCGGCGCCGGATCAGGACGCGTCGAGGTTCTCCCGATTCTCCCTCTTCTTCGAATGCTCCCCCTTTCTTCTTCCTTCTCCCTCGACACTTCTTCTTCCCTCGCTGCAGCCAGGCTGATACTGCCCGGTAGCGAGCGGTCTGCATACCGGTCTACTGGTGGACCGGTACGTATCGCTCGATACAGGCAGTATCATTTGAAATTTAAAACATTGCTTCTCACTAAGAATGCTTGGTATAGTAATGTTTGTATGCTGAAAAGAACATAAAATTAGAACTTAGGATTGCACATCAGACATCTACAATCTGAAAAAGGGCCTGCGGCAACAAATGCAATTAAGGAAAACAATGATTCAATGAATTGAATACATTGATTTCCCTTCAGTTTATCCAGCCAGTCAACAACATGAATTTAATTAGCAGAGGAACATACCAGATAAGCCTTTACCATCTTTGGACATTGACTTTCCTGGTCTATTTCCACTCTTAGTCCCATTTGAGCAATTTCAGGTGTAATGACGGGCTCTTTCTGCTCAAGTTCAGCTACCTTGTACTGGTTTTCTAGATTTCCTTCCAGCAAGTATCGTATTGATAAACTTCCCCATTGTCTCAAGGATTGATCACAGTCATCAACAACACATTGTTTCAACAGCAAAGGGATCCCATCTTGCTTCCTGATCTCATCTTGAACCTGCTTCCTTCCATGCAAAAAATTGCAAAGGACAGAAACTACATCTCTCCGGAACCCTTTGTAAGGGAAAACTTTTGAGTCTGTGGATGTCTGCATTGCGTGGTTCTTAACAATATTTGGCGGCTCAAGTTCTCGAAGATATCTTAAAAGAAGTTGTAGAAGACCTGCAGATAGCAATGAGTCTGCAGGGTCCTCCGACGCTGATGAAGAATGATCCTTCCATGAACATATATCCCTCAAAATGTAGAATGAACACCATAGAACATTAATTGCAAGATCATCAGTGAGACCAGCAGATATGCTTTGGGAACTAGCATCAACAACTGAGTAAGCTTCTTTTAAGAGTTGCAGAACACTAAGTGCAAAATAGCTGGAAATGGTGTCAAGAACATCAGGCCAGGCAATCAGGTGGTAAGAAAGAAGTCTGAGAAGGAACACTTGTTCCTTAGTAAAAAGCTTGTATGTGAAGTTAGCACCAAAGGAATCATCCAAGGTATTCACTGAGCTTAATCTCTGGAACACAAGGTTGAAATAGATGTCCTTGATGCATGCTTTGCCTAAAAGAAAATAGAGACAAATCTCTTTACGACAACCTGCAAAAAAACAAATCAAATCATGGTGCCAATAATAAATACAATTTAAGCAGATTTGTAAATATTTCTCATAATACAGGAAATAAAGATGCAAAGAACATAATTAAAGCTAGTGACAGGAGGTCCATGATTTGAGGAAAATTAACAACAGCGAAAACAACTAGCTCCAGCAACATCAATTTTGAACTTTGTTTTGCATCAACACGCTATGGTTAAAGGGCACAGGTCTAAGCAATTTCACGGCGTCAAACTTTCTAGACCTAATGACACTCAACAAAGATAAAACACAAAAATGCTTCTAATTAAAACTGTGTTGAACTGTGTCCTCATGCAATTCGGAAAGTTACAATTCTTGAAAGACTTGAAATTATATACAACAAGATAAAAGGTCATGTTATCTTTCACCGATTACTGATAAACAAGAAACAAGATGAGATCAGCAAGACTTGTAACATTTTTAAGAGATGAGATCGAATCGAAAGATTTTAAGTTTTGAGAAAGAAAGGGTAACAACTGACTTGGTGACATGGTGTTGACGATGTCCAAGAGAATCGGTAACCCCCTCCCTTCCTCACAAAGTTCTCCCAATCTCCGGCGCCCTCCCGTGGCGGAACAGCACGCATTCAAAACCTTGCAGAGGCTATTGCACACCACAGGGTTGCGCATCGCGGCAATCTCGCGGAACCAGACGGGGAAGAACCGCGCCCAGACGGCGGCCTTGTGCGCCTCTCCGGCCGAGGCGACATTGGCCAGCACCTGAAGCACCGTCTGTAATATCTCAGCCGAAATCTGGTGGCCGCTGAGCAAGACGGAGGCGATCCGATCGAGGCCTCCGGCCTCGAGGAAGGCGTCCTGGTTAGGTCGCTCGCAGCAGAGGTTGACGGTGATGCAGAGGCGGGGGAGGAGGAGGAGCGCGGGGGAGGATGAGAGGCAGCGGAGGACGGCGGGGAGGGCACCTTCAGCGGCCAGGCGGGCGCGGCCGTGTCGGCTCCTCGAAGCGTCCAGGAGGGCTAGCACGACGTCCAAACGATCGTCGGCGGCCGGGTTCTCCATGGCGTATCCTCTGCTTCGCTTGCGCTTCCAACTCGTTATGCTATCGTCGCTCAGGTTCGAGTCCAAAGGGCGAGACTTGTCAAGTTGGCAACATAACGTCAAGTTTTTATAGTTGATAGGGAAAGAAGCATTTTTGCATCTTCACCCTCGTAGGATTTATTATTCTTATAGATTCTCCAATTTATTTTATTCTTTCTCATATTTATTCCTAAATCTTCACCTCAATAGCAATTAAAGTTTCATTAAATATTAATCTGATTTAATAATATTACGTCCTCAGAAATTATTTTTTTGATTAAATTTTGAGCTCTTTGCATATCAAACCCGAAATGATTTGATCTGATATAGCAAAGGTATTTGAATTTAGATGTATTAACCTTTACTCACCTTGTTATCTTCAAGATCCATTTTGAATTTTGATTTCTTGATTCCTAGTCTTTGCTATTAGCATATAGTCTAGATTAGCATATTAATTTATTTTTGGTTTAATTAAATATTTCATGATCAAAAGAATAAATTTTATTTGATAATATATTAATCAATTTATTTTTTTGTGATAAATAAAATCAAAATAGAAAATTTTTATATTTTTTAAAAATTTTATCATGTTTAAAAAATTCAGGAATAGTTTGACATTATATGTCTCATTTCTCATCTCCCGGCACTTCTTATTAAGATTTAATACCCATGAAAGAAAAAGAAAATTATATGATTGAAAATAAAAAAATATTAACAATGGTATGAATATATAAAATATGGATGCATTGAACAACAAAAATATCATTTATTATGTTAAAGATATCTTTGAAATTAAAATACTAAGTAAAATAAATAAATTCAAATCAAGCTAAAGTAGAACAAATCTATCCTACCGATGACCTCGAGTTTTTCTAGAAGAATTAAAAGTACTATCATTAGATTTTTCAAAGGCTTTTATATTATATTAATAGGTCCTTATCGGTGGTAAATATTTATTTTGATTGAACACAAAATATTATATAGTAATGAGACATCACTATAAGGAGTCTGTGCCGATATATATAATTTATTTTTTAATTCTTAGTAATTAAAATTATTATTAGGATTGATAAATATTTTATAATTCTTATAGTAAATATCCTAGAAATCCTAATAAAAGGAGGTTTGGAGAAAATCCTAGAAATTAAGGTCTGGTTCTTTTATAAATATCTCATGTATCTTTTAAGTTTTGATGTAAAAGAATCAAATGTAAGGAATATTTTTAGTGTTCTTAGGTTTAGAGAGATGCTCTCTAGAGTATTTAGAGAGATGCTCTTTAGAGTTTCTAAATTAGAGTGTTTATAAATTAGGGTGTTTAGAGAGATGCTCTCTAGAGTTTCTAAAAACAACGAGAAAAAAAATATATTTTTTTTAAAATTTATGTGAAATTATATGTAATAAAATTTATGCTTAAATGGAGATAACTTAATATCTTGTAATTGATCTCACATAGTGACCTAAGTTAAAGTTCTCGAACAACATTAAATATCATGTCAATCTTTTTAGTATGTTTTTTATTATTGCTCGATTTATTTGTTGTTATCGATTTTTCTCCTCTCCGTCCCTAATTTTTCATGGTACTTTCATTTTATACTCTTGTATTATATACAAAGCTTTGACTTCAAGATTTCTTCTTTCCAAAATAAGGGAAGTTAAGATGATAACATATGGTGAGTTTTTATAATTGATAAGCACAAACTGAAATGTAATTGAGGAAAACAAATTTATTTATATTTACATCTTCACCCCTCTCTTGATGTGTTAATTATATCCATGGGTTCTGAGTGAAGATAAGGGAATAAATGAAGATAGATGAGAGGATATAAGGTATATTTTATTACTCAAGTAGTTATGTGATGAAAAATTGGTATAACACTCCCCACCTGATACCCATACCCGTTCCATCAATATGTGAGTCGAGATGTTAGGTCTAGATACTAAACTGGTCAACCACTCATCTAAATTTAAATCAGGCTGGGTTGAGCCTTGGTTGAATCGATTGCAAGTAAATTGTGAATCATTTAGTTTGATTGAACCAAATGACATAATATTAATAAATATTATATATATATATTATATATATATATGTGTGTGTTATTATGACTATAAATAATTTTATTATTATTTATAAAATTTAGTATTATTAATTATTTTTTAATAATAATTTTATATTTTTAAATAAAATAGAATAATTACAAATATATAAAAAACTCATGGGTTCTCGTCTCAATTGGAGATTCCTCATCCTTATTCCTATCTTGTCAAAATAGGAAATATGATAGGAATGAGAAATGGAGGATCGAGGATGAGATGGAGACGGAGATAGGAAATCACTCCCCGTCTAGCCCCATATCTATCTCTATAAGGATTTATTATTATTGCATCACTCTCCAATTAGTTTTATTCATGTATTAGTTTCTAAATCTTTATCTCAATAACAATTAAAGTTCTATTAAATATTATTTATTTAGTATGGATTTTCTTAAGTTTTGTTAATATATATTAGGCCCTCAAAAGGCAATTCTTAATTAAATTTGAGTTTTTTTTTATATATCAAACCCCAAATGATTGATATAGCAAAGGTATTTGAATCTGTATGTATTAAACTTTACTTACCTTATTATCTTCAATGATCGATTTTGAATATTTGTTTCTTAATTCCTAGTCTCTGTTACTAGCATATAATCCAGATTAGCATATTAACTTATTTTTTAATTTAATTATGAGTAATTTATTATCAAAAAATATTAGATTTGATTATATACTAACCAATTTATTTTCTTTGTGATAAGTAAAATCAAAATAAAAACATTTATATATTTTTTAAAATATTTTATCATCTTTATAAAAACATCAAGAATAATTTGACACTACATGTTATTATTCCTGATCTCTCTGTCGGCACTTCTATCTAATCCCTCACAAAAAAGAAGATTTAAGGCCAATGAAAGCGAAAAAGAATTATATGATTGAAAAAAAAAGAGATATTAACAATTGTATGGAGATATAATATATAGATTCATGAATAACAAAAATATCATTTATTATATTAAAGATATCTTTTGATATTAAAATATTGAGTAAAATAAATAAATTCAAATCAAACTAAAATGACTTAGAATAAATCTACTCTACCCAAAACCTCGAGTTTGGATTAAATTGAGTCTAAGTATTAAATTGAGTTTGGATTAAATTCAAATCATAAGAGTTTTTGAAGGTTTTTATATTATATTAATACATCCCTTTTAGGGATAAATAATTATTATGATCGAACACATAATATTATATAATAATGAGATATCATTAAAAGAGTCTGCCCGTTGATGCTTCAAATTCACAATAATTGATCTCATTATTTATTGAGATTGATAAATATTTTAGGATTCTTGAACAAGTGTCTTTATCAGATAATAATCATAATATAAGAAAACTTTGTGAATGAGGAAACCCTAAAGATTAGAGTTGATTCTTTTATAAATATCATATCTATCTCTAGATTTTTATGTTGAAGAGTGACGTGATAAATAATTTTAATGCTCCGGATTTCTATATAGTGTGTCTAGACAAGTGCTTTCTAGGGTTTTTAGAGATGATAAGAAAAAAGACATAAATTTTTTCAAGTCTATATGAGAGGACGTGCAATAGAATTTGTGTTTGAGTGGGATAACTCAATTATCTAGTAATTGATCTTACATGATAAAATTTTTGACTTTCTATATAGATGTTAGCTGGAGTCATTAAACAGTATTAAATATTATGTCAATTTTTTTATATGTGTTGAATCTCGGATTTTGATAATGAAACTAATTGATTGTGTTTAGATGTTTAATTGCATTTTGAGTGATGCAGGTCTACTCGATCAAGATTAGACAGTTGACGCAGGAGGAATTGACGTTGTCGTCGGAGGAGATCACGTTAGGATATTGGATGGCAGAAGGCTTCGGACGTCGGGCATCGGACCAAGGAGAGCGGAATTGTGCCAAGGATATCGGGGTTGCGGAGGTCAACTACCGATTGGGCAACAAGCCGCAAGAGAGGACGATGCGCTGAAGAATCGGACGAAGCGCCAACCAATGACGTGCCGGGCAACAGAATGTCAATTCGCGTTGTAATAATTGTCTAGATCGGAGTAGAGTTTTGTCTTGTGTGTGCAGGATTAACTACGATAACGATGAAGACATAAAGCAAAACAAAGTGCCGGAGTCAAGCACGAAGGATTCGTGGGGAGTTCGAGAGTTCGACGGAAGTCCAAAGGTTCGTCGGGAATGCTGCCGGAACTAGCCAAGAATGAGTAGGGAGCTTGCCGAAGGGTTTTTAGGAAGCTCGCCAAAAGGTTCGTCGGAAGTTCACGGAGCTCACCAAGAAAGATCGGAGCTTGCCGAAGAAGCTCGTCGGAACTCGCCAAGATCAAATCGTGAAGTCTACGAGCTTGCCGGGAGTCCGCAGAATGGTTTCCGAGAGTTTATCGGAAGACCGACGGAAGTTCGCCGAAAGCTCGCCGGAACAAGATTCGACGTTCGCGGTTGAAGACATGCTTATAATGTTTTCAAGTTATGTAGTTCACTTGAAATTAGGATTAGGATTAAGAGTTAATCCTAAATCTGGGTTAGGGGCCAACTGGGCCCAAACTTGGACTTGGTTTGGGCTAAGTTTGAAGCCCAACCAAGAAACCAAGTGTCGGGCGGTGGAACCTCCAGACTGGGCGGTTGCACCGCCTAGCACCCGAGAGCCAGGCGGTGGCACCGCCTGGGCNAGAGATGATAACCTTTTGAGAAGCTAGAAGTTGAGAAAAGCTTTAGGAAAAGTCTTGTTTTCAATAGCTTGAGTGTTCACTCCTTTCTTTTCATTGAAATCTTTGTAAAAGGGTGAACCACTTGTAAGAGGTTGTAAGAGGGGTGTAAGAAGGAGGTTGATCTTTGCCTAGTAAAGAAAGATCATTAGTGGATGCCGGTGGCCTCGACAGAAGAGGAATCGGAGGAGTGGATGTAGGTCGCATGACCGAACCACTGTAAATCGGTTTACGTTTATCTTATTGTCATTTACATTACTGCAAACCATCTTCACTTTGATGCTCTACTTCTTTGTCTCCTTCTTATGTATGCCTTTAAGTTAAAACGCAATCGAAACGGTTTCAAGCGAAACGTTGCTTTTATCGTACGAAGTTTCCGAAAGTGTTTAAATCGTCGAAAGTTTATTGTTCTTTACCGCTGCACTAATTCACCCCCCCCCTCTTAGTGCCGCTCCGGTCCTAACAATATGCTTTTGATTATTAATCTTTGGATGGATTTCTCCTTTGGTTTTTTTATTTTCTTTCATCTATTTCCTTTTTCCCCTTTCTCTCCCTCATAAACTCATGTTATTATGATATTGATCCACAAGGGACACATGTATAATTTTAATTTAACATGTTAAATTTGAATTTTGTATTTTGACCTTTTTAATATCTCAATCTTTGTCTCCCTTCTCCATTATTAAATAATTTAATATAAGATTTTTATCCAACTCTTTTATTTATATTATCCTATACTACAATTTAGAGGTTGGTTGGAAAAAAATATCTCATTTTAGGTTTTGGTGGAGAAGAACATGGTGTGAGAAATTATATTCTTGAGTTTCTCTCTAGGGTGTTTAGGGAGATCATGTCTAAGGTTTCTAGAGAGATTGAGAAAAAAAATATAAATTATTCGAGGTTTATGTGAGATGATGTGCAATAAAATTTATACTTAAATAGAGATAACTCAATGTCTTATAATTGATTTAATATGGTGAAGGATTTAATTTTTTTTATGGATATAGATATAATTTCTCGAATAACATTAAATCTTACATTGACTTTTTTAATATGTTTTGATTATCAATCGATTTCTTTTTTATTTATAGTTTTTCTACTCTTTATTCATAATATGTTGTTGAGCTTTTGCGTTATGCTCTCGAGGCTTCAAGTGCCAACGGCGAGATGGTTTTTTTCCAAAATAAGAAAGGAAAGTCAAGATGATAACATATTTTAAGTTTTTATAGTTGATAGGCATCACCTAAAATGGAATTGAGAGAAACAAATTTATAGGCATTTAAATCTTCACTCACTCATAGAGGTATTGATTATATCAATGACCCCCTAATGGGGTAAGGATAAGAAAAATAAGTATGGATAGGGGAAGGGATATAAAATATTTTTTTATTACCCATATGGTTATGAGGCGAAGGATGGCATAGCACTCCTTATCATATACTAGACTCATTCCATTAATACATGAGTTAAGATGTTGGGTCGAGATGCTGGGCGAGTCGATTGCCCATCTAGTTCAATCAAGTTGGGTTATTGCAAGTATATTATGGATCATTTGATCTGATTGAACTAGATGACATAGTATCAATAAATGTTTCTATTTAAATTTAAATATTATTATGACATGTAAATTTTATAAATAATTATGTTATTATTTATAAATTTTAATATTATTAAATAATTTTTAATAATAATTTTATTTTTAAAATAAAAAATAATAATTAGAAGAATATAGAAAATCCATATATTCCTCACCCTAAATAGGAATTTTCTATCCTCATTCTTACCTTATCTAAATAGAGAATATGATGGGGATGAAAGATAGAAGACGAGGTAGAGATAGGAAATTACTCCTCACCTCATTGATATCTCTCTCCCTTTGAGCATTTATTATTTTTATATCACTCTCCAATTAATTTTATTTTTTTACATATTAGTTCTTAAATCTCTACCGCAATAGCTTTTTTCATATCAAACCCCAAATGATTTGATGTGATATAGCAAAGGGATTCATATACTTATGTTGTTATCTTCACCATCCATTTTGAATTTTGTTTCTTGATTTCTAGTTTTGCTACTAGCATATAATCCATATTAGCATATCAATTTATTTTTAGTTTAATTATGAGTATTTCATTATCAAAAGAATATATTAAATTTGTATACTAACCAATTTATTCTATTTGTGATAAGTGAAACCGAAATAAAATTTTATATATTTAAAATATTTTATCATCTTTACATAAACATGTTTGAAATACACATTATGATTCCTCATCTCCATCGACACTTGTACCTAATCTTTCAAGAAAGAATATTTAAGACCAATAAAATCAAAAAATATATACATGATTGAAAACATGAAAAAAGATATATGAATATATAATATATTGATAGATTGGACAACAAAAATATCATTTATTATGATAAAAATATCTTTTGATATTAAAATATTGAGTAAAATAAATAAATTCATATCAAATAAAGTGACTCAAAACAAATATACTCTATCCCATAACCTCTGAGTTTGGATTAAATTGAGCTAAAGTATTAAGGGGTGTACTATCATAAGATTTTTCAAAGGCTTTTATATTACATTGATAGGTCCCTCCTGAGTGGTAGATAATTATTGTGATGGAGAACCCAAAATAGTATATAAGTAATAAGATAATATTATAAGGAGTCTGTGTCGATCTATACAATTCATTCTTCAAATTTTTAGTAATAAATTTTATTATTTATTAAGATTGATAAATATTTTAAGATTCATACAGCAGGTGTCTCAGCAGAATAATGAATCTTAATAAGATAAATCTTTGTGAAGAAAGAAATTTTAAAAATTAAGGTTTTATTTTTAAAAAAATATCACATATATCTTTATATTTTCATGAAAAATAAGAGGTGATGAATAGTTTTGGTGTTTCTTTTTATTATCTTCTTTTTTCTTATGCAGTCCCACGAACCTCCATAGATCAATAATCTTTAAGGTTTCGACCCTATACTTATAATGTATTACATTATATTATTATTGAATAGCTTTTCAGGAGGACAGCTTTGTTAAACTCTTTTGCATTTATGTTGCTTGTGTTCTTCTTCGTGTCCATCTATATCGCAAAGCTGGCCAGAAGCTGGTGTAGCAGTAGAAGAATCGGGAGGTGAGGAAGAAAAGAAATATCATTACAGGTCAAGTTATCAGAATCGATCACTCTTATGTCAATTCCATTATAGCTAGCAAACGAAGTAGAGAGGATAAATAGGAAAATATATATATATTCTTTTAGTTTTACATGAGAAGATATGTAAGAGGATGTATGCTGAATGAATGAAGATAACTCAATTATCTTATAATTGATCTCATATAATTAAAATTTTAATTTTTTATATGTATATAAGGGGAGTTATCAAATAATATTAAATTTTACATTGATTGTTTTTATATTTTATTATTATTATTAATCTTTGGATGGATTTCCTTTTAACTTATTTTTTCTTCTATCTCCTCTTAATATTATTATGATATTGATCCATACGGGTTACATGTATAATTTTAATTTAACATATTAAATTAAATTTTACATTTGACGTTTTCAATATCTTCATCTTTATCTCTCTTGTGCATTGTTAAATAATTTAATATAAAGTTTTCATCTGACTCTTTTGTTTATATTTTTTATACTATACATCAGATCTCATTTTTCAGCTTTGTCTCCTTTTTTTTGTTACGCTTTTCTTTTATAGTTTCTCTCTTTTTCTTTAGTCCCAAAAAAAAAAATATCCGATAGAACATTCAAAAATTATTTATTATTCTTTGCATTAGATCGATCCTAAGGTGAATCGGTCATTAATCGATCTATATAGTGAAGCAATCTAATTATAATATTTAAAATACTAAAACTAACATAGAAACTAAAATATTACATATTTTTTATTTCTAAAACAATAACAATATCTATTTAAAACCCCACTAAGGGTGATAAGTTTGTTTGTATTATATTAAATCATTATTCCTTAGTTATAATATTTGTATTTTAAATTACTATTTCTCAATTATAATATTTTTTTATAAATTTGCACTGTTATTCTATATGTGTGAGACAAACATTGTGCCCTATTTAAAAATATTATATTTAATAAAAAATTCAAAATCAATAATTTTTATTTTCAAACCAACAAGAATACATATTTAACCTTTAATAAGTATAGTAAAATCAATGATAAATATATATATAATAATTTAAATTAATTGATACTAAGTTATAATATTTTTAATGGGGTTACAGTGATTTAAATTTGATAATAGAAAAAATATTGTATATCCATGCAAACCCACCCGGATTGGTTTCTGACATAAACTAAAAAATTAAAGCTGTCACTGTATTATTATTATTTTTAAAAAGTAAGTAATTTTTTCGGTATCTAAAAAACAAGGAATATTATCTTTTTTTTAAAAAAAACTAAAATTTGGGGTGCTTACAAATCCACCCCGCTTCGGTTGTTGGCACGTCCAAGTTTGATTTTAAACCCTCGATTAAAGAGACTGCACCAACGAGGCCCGCGGCAACTTCTGTGGGACCAAATACTCAACCTACCCATCGACAACCACCCGCCTGCCTACCTACTAAATGGTCGAGGTATTGGTGGGACCCCAACTACCCCAGCCAGTCACCTGGACGCTGAGTGCGTCCCCCCGTCCCACCCACCCCCGCCCCAACACACACTAGCAGCGCTTTGCGTGCACCGAATTCCATGACACGAGGCCTGTCCGAAAGTCACGTGTATCTGGAAAAAAAATTAAAATAAGAAACTCCGAGTCACGTGCCACCATCTCCGCTGCAAGCATTCCAAGATATTCTCCCACCTTCCCCCTCGTTTCTCCACGCTTCTCTCTCTCTCCCTCTCCCTCTACCTACCACCCTCCCGTTATCAGCACATGTAGCGGACTACAGCTACCTGAAACCTTATATATCTGATCTCATAATGTAATGCTGTATGACTAAACAATGAACTATTATTATACACAACACTCGATTATAGCTTTCTTCATTTAATTTTAACCTTTACAAAATTCAATTACTTTTTTAATAAAAATAACTTTTAATCTAACAAAAATTGACCAAGGTAGAGTTGAGTGTTTGATCGGGTAGGGGTAAAATAGTGGTTTCATGGAGTTCAGATTGTTGAGTTGGACAAATCATCTGCGTTCATCCAACTTTGACAGTCGGGTATGCATCTGATTTATACCTTTGTGATCCGTGCTGGTGGATACGGACGACTGGATTTCTATCTCGCTCTACTCTGGTATATGGACGGCTCGATCTTTCCGACTATAACATCCACAATTTTGGACAAAGCTGCTGTATTCACGAGTGACGATATCAACTGCCTTGTTATTGCCACACAAACACACTGCCCTCACTCTGCTTTCCCTGCCCTCTCTTCGTTTCATTGTATCCGCAGATCTCGATCTCCTTGGACGGACGGGTGCCGATAGGCTCGATCGATGGGTCTGATGACGGAGAACGGATCCACGGCAGCCGGGCAAGAGGCTTCCAGCCTCAAATTCCTCATCTACGGCCGCACCGGCTGGATCGGCGGCCTGCTGGGCCACCTCTGCTCCGAGCGCGGCATCCCATTCGCCTATGGCGCTGGCCGCCTCGAGAACCGCGCCCAGCTCGAGGCCGACATCGCCGCGGCCGCCCCTACCCACGTCTTCAACGCTGCCGGCGTCACCGGCCGCCCCAACGTCGACTGGTGCGAGACCCACCGCGTGGAGACCATCCGGGCCAACGTCGTCGGCACCCTCACCCTCGCCGACGTCTGCCGCGAGCGCGGACTCATCCTCGTCAACTATGCCACCGGGTGCATCTTCGAGTACGACGGCGGCCACCCGCTTGGCTCCGGCATAGGGTTCAAGGAGGAGGACACGCCAAACTTCGTCGGGTCCTTCTATTCCAAGACCAAGGCTATGGTACAGTGATTATGCCTTCTTTTTCTTATGCTATATACCACCTTGTCGGCGTTGATTTGGTTGTCTCCATAAGGACGCGTTAGATTTGTGGGAGATTTTGTTGAGCAATTGAATTGAGGCGACGTAAGATCGTACGATGGACATTGTTAGCTTGCAGGTGACTGAAAGGTGCTCTCTAAGGTTCATATTAAGGATGAAAATGACGGTAGATGGTATATGGAAGGCTGGTGCCATTGGAGATTGGATCGGACCATATGGTTATTTGGAATTGCCATGCTTGTGCTACAATTACTGAATGCGTTTTAAGAATTGCTTGGGAGTAATGAGTTGATATGTTTGTGGTGTCGTTGGAGATATGTTGAAACAATATTATTAGAATTACCATTGTTGAACTATAGATTTGGCAGCTCTGAAAATGATTACAAAAAATATTGTTTCGGAGTGAAGCATTGGCATGCTTGTTTTTGGAGATCTTTCGATAGTCTTAGGCATAACCTAAAGTGTCACAACAGAAGACATTATGCCCATTACATCGATACAAGGAGGACTAAAAATGACCTTTTTGCTATTTTCTCGGATCTAGGGTCGTTGAATACCTCAGATTTGGGTCCACTTGTCATATTTCAGTCGCTTTCAAAATCTTGACAACCAAACTAGGGCTAGTCTGTGTTTGTTCTTTCTATATATTTTTCATGATGCTTGATGGATGTAAATTTGGTATATGTCACATTCTTTCATTCAATTATTTTCATAGACACATGATTGCTTATTGTTTCTGTCTTGTCTGTTGCGTAATTTTCCATATCAAGTCAATCTACATCTTCATTAATGGGATTGAATATAGTTCTAATTTTCTTGACCATTTGTAGCCTTAAAAAGTCATTTCTTGTTCATGGTATAAAATACTACACGAACTGGTGCATATTAACCCATATTTATTGGTTTGCTTGCACCCTAGTGGACCATAAACTTTAATAATGCTTTCTAGGTATGCAGTTCAATTTATTTTTTCATTAGTTTATTTAGTGATACTCAGTAGGTATGCCTTTCGAAATCTTGGTATCATACTAATCCAACAGATTGTTGAAAATCTATATTGGACGGAGCAGTAATTAAAACCTAAGTCCAGACGAACCTTTACATGGGATGAAATGCTAATAGATAATACTCTCTACCTTCAGACAGGTTCGTAGGTTTGGTGGATTGCCTTGTCACTTTAAGATTGAAGATAAATTTCATGGGGACTGACATAGAAGTAACATATAATGAAGCACATGTACCATTCTCATAGATCAATACATTTTAATACTTAAAGTGCATTTTAATACTTAATGACGTAGGCTGAGCCGCTCCTGAGATTCCATTCCCATGGTGTCCTTTCCCTCCTCTCATACCTGTTATCTAATGGTTTCTCATTTTTCTACTTCCAAGACTACTTTTATTGTTATTAGCAGTTACATCTTTGAGTCATTACTGAGTGTTTTATCTTATTTCATAATTCTCTAACTTGTACTTTTAGATGGTCTCTGGTACATTAGGGACTGATATATTCATTTTCTAAGCATGCGCTTTAGAATGGCATGTTTTTTATACATAGGATGAAAATACGGATTACCTGCATGGGGTGAGTCCTATTCCCATTTGCATATGTTTCATTTATGCTTGATTGTGACATTAGCACCCCAGTATTACCGTTGGTGATACGAGTAACAAATTGGAAGGACTTAGATTTGAGATGCACACAGACTACTTAATGCAGACCTTCAACTCTATCCTACCTTAGATGAAGATGGTTCATTTGAAGCTGCTTGGAGGATAGAGCAACATCTTCCATAACAAGGCTGACCATTGTGGTACAAGTTTAGTTCCTCCATCTATTTTAAACAGGGTGATGCATTTACCTTCGTGTTCTATATTTATTGCAATGTCTGTTTTACTCTGTTTTCTAATACGACCATGCAAACTGTGTTTATAGTTAATCCTATTGCTTTCTTATGGTGAGTTATGCATCCTTGATAGGTTGAAGAGCTGCTGACAAACTATGAGAATGTTTGCACCCTCCGTGTTAGGATGCCCATCTCATCAGATCTAACGAACCCTCGCAACTTCATCACCAAGATCACCCGCTATGAGAAGGTCGTTAACATACCCAACTCCATGACCATCTTGGATGAACTTTTGCCTATATCAATTGAAATGGCAAAGAGGAACCTCACTGGAATATGGAACTTCACCAATCCTGGCGTCGTTAGCCATAATGAGATCTTGGAGATGTATCGAGACTACATCGATCCAAATTTTACATGGAAGAATTTCACACTCGAGGAGCAGGCAAAGGTGATAGTTGCCCCTAGGAGCAACAATGAACTGGATACCGCCAAGTTGAAGAAGGAATTTCCAGAGCTTCTGCCGATCAAGGAGTCGCTGATCAAGCATGTCTTCGAGCCAAATCAGAAGAAGACATCCACGACCTAACAAGTTGGCTTCTGGGTTTTCTTTCTTCTTGCTTCAATAAGGTAGTTTTCTTCGAATTGTTCAGTCATGTATTCATCGATGATAAGTGTGCAACTGATATCTAATTATGGTTCTGGTAGCCCTTGTTATGATCAGACTGGGAATGAAGAAGAAAAGTGTAGTGCAGAACTGTCCTGTTGCTGTTTATGTATCAAAGAAACCGGCAGGGGCTTTGAAAGCTATGGGCTTGTTGATATAGAAACTGACTCAGAAATAAATAGGGTTTTTGTTACCAACAATAGGAACTATCCCTTGAAAGAAATTCTGGAATTTTCTTTAAAATTTTAAAATTATAAATAACAGGATTCCATTTTAGACCTTCTCATACTGCAGTAAGTTTGTTCTAAAAGTCATGACTACAAGTGGAGAAGATTGTGACCCAAAAATTCTTCATCATGAACAGATGAATACAAGTTATTTATATTTGAAAATGCAACCAAGAATTAATGTTCTTCCTTTCTGCGGAGATGCAAAAAGGAAAAAAAAATAGGTCTCTTTTTGGAAACTATTCTAAAAAATATAAAAATAAAAATAAAAATCATTACTCCACCGATCCAAAAAATACTCTAAGATTTTTAGACTTATCCATTAAAACATATCGAGATAGCGATACGAGAAATATTCATCTCCAATCAAAACTCGATATATGTCCTTAAAAAAAGGATAAAAATTGAATCATCATATGTTAATAAAAAATATATTCTCTGATTACTTTCTAATTGTGAGGATTGCTTCCCGACCGTAAGCAATTAGTGACGACTTGCTTTAAAAGATTATCACGGGCATGATAATCCAGTTTTGACTCTCTCTTCTCTTCGTCATCTAACTCATCTGGGGACTATAGCCAGCTTACCGTCCCATAATTTAAATAGAAATGGAATTACTGCAGTCCAAGCTTCAATAGTAGAAATAGCTTTTCTTCTTTTAGACACTTCTATATACATCATGTTTGAAAATGCGATTAAAGCAACTTTTAACATCATATCCAATTCCCTCTCTTATCTATTTATATCCTCTCCTTGCAAATAAATCCCTTTTCAGTTCCACTCTTCCTAATGGGAACCATTTCATCACTGACAAGTAAGATGGTCCAGTCTGTAGTTGGAGGTAGATGTCAATCGGTTCTTGTTCTCATCTCGTTACTCCTTCCCAAATTATGTTGCGTGAGATGGGAGTCGTGGAAGTATACCTTTGCAGGCGAGTGGGCCTTTCCATGGCTGGTTTTTTCGGCTTCCGACACTAAGCGCCCCCCCGTCCCCCCCACCCCCGCCCCAACACACACTAGCAGCGCTTTGCGTGCACCGAATTCCATGACACGAGGCCTGTCCGAAAGTCACGTGTATCTGGAAAAAAAATTAAAATAAGAAACTCCGAGTCACGTGCCACCATCTCCGCTGCAAGCATTCCAAGATATTCTCCCACCTTCCCCCTCGTTTCTCCACGCTTCTCTCTCTCTCCCTCTCCCTCTACCTACCACCCTCCCGTTATCAGCACATGTAGCGGACTACAGCTACCTGAAACCTTATATATCTGATCTCGTAATGTAATGCTGTATGACTAAACAATGAACTATTATTATACACAACACTCGATTATAGCTTTCTTCATTTAATTTTAACCTTTAGAAATTTCAATTACTTTTTTAATAAAAATAACTTTTAATCTAACAAAAATTGACCAAGGTAGAGTTGAGTGTTTGATCGGGTAGGGGTAAAATAGTGGTTTCATGGAGTTCAGATTGTTGAGTTGGACAAATCATCTGCGTTCATCCAACTTTGACAGTCGGGTATGCATCTGATTTATACCTTTGTGATCCGTGCTGGTGGATACGGACGACTGGATTTCTATCTCGCTCTACTCTGGTATATGGACGGCTCGATCTTTCCGACTATAACATCCACAATTTTGGACAAAGCTGCTGTATTCGCGAGTGACGATATCAACTGCCTTGTAATTGCCACACAAACACACTGCCCTCACTCTGCTTTCCCTGCCCTCTCTTCGTTTCATTGTATCCGCAGATCTCGATCTCCTTGGACGGACGGGTGCCGATAGGCTCGATCGATGGGTCTGATGACGGAGAACGGATCCACGGCAGCCGGGCAAGAGGCTTCCAGCCTCAAATTCCTCATCTACGGCCGCACCGGCTGGATCGGCGGCCTGCTGGGCCACCTCTGCTCCGAGCGCGGCATCCCATTCGCCTATGGCGCTGGCCGCCTCGAGAACCGCGCCCAGCTCGAGGCCGACATCGCCGCGGCCGCCCCTACCCACGTCTTCAACGCTGCCGGCGTCACCGGCCGCCCCAACGTCGACTGGTGCGAGACCCACCGCGTGGAGACCATCCGGGCCAACGTCGTCGGCACCCTCACCCTCGCCGACGTCTGCCGCGAGCGCGGACTCATCCTCGTCAACTATGCCACCGGGTGCATCTTCGAGTACGACGGCGGCCACCCGCTTGGCTCCGGCATAGGGTTCAAGGAGGAGGACACGCCAAACTTCGTCGGGTCCTTCTATTCCAAGACCAAGGCTATGGTACAGTGATTATGCCTTCTTTTTCTTATGCTATATACCACCTTGTCGGCGTTGATTTGGTTGTCTCCATAAGGACGCGTTAGATTTGTGGGAGATTTTGTTGAGCAATTGAATTGAGGCGACGTAAGATCGTACGATGGACATTGTTAGCTTGCAGGTGACTGAAAGGTGCTCTCTAAGGTTCATATTAAGGATGAAAATGACGGTAGATGGTATATGGAAGGCTGGTGCCATTGGAGATTGGATCGGACCATATGGTTATTTGGAATTGCCATGCTTGTGCTACAATTACTGAATGCGTTTTAAGAATTGCTTGGGAGTAATGAGTTGATATGTTTGTGGTGTCGTTGGAGATATGTTGAAACAATATTATTAGAATTACCATTGTTGCACTATAGATTTGGCAGCTCTGAAAATGATTACAAAAAATATTGTTTCGGAGTGAAGCATTGGCATGCTTGTTTTTGGAGATCTTTCGATAGTCTTAGGCATAACCTAAAGTGTCACAACAGAAGACATTATGCCCATTACATCGATACAAGGAGGACTAAAAATGACCTTTTTGCTATTTTCTCGGATCTAGGGTCGTTGAATACCTCAGATTTGGGTCCACTTGTCATATTTCAGTCGCTTTCAAAATCTTGACAACCAAACTAGGGCTAGTCTGTGTTTGTTCTTTCTATATATTTTTCATGATGCTTGATGGATGTAAATTTGGTATATGTCACATTCTTTCATTCAATTATTTTCATAGACACATGATTGCTTATTGTTTCTGTCTTGTCTGTTGCGTAATTTTCCATATCAAGTCAATCTACATCTTCATTAATGGGATTGAATATAGTTCTAATTTTCTTGACCATTTGTAGCCTTAAAAAGTCATTTCTTGTTCATGGTATAAAATACTACACGAACTGGTGCATATTAACCCATATTTATTGGTTTGCTTGCACCCTAGTGGACCATAAACTTTAATAATGCTTTCTAGGTATGCAGTTCAATTTATTTTTTCATTAGTTTATTTAGTGATACTCAGTAGGTATGCCTTTCGAAATCTTGGTATCATACTAATCCAACAGATTGTTGAAAATCTATATTGGACGGAGCAGTAATTAAAACCTAAGTCCAGACGAACCTTTACATGGGATGAAATGCTAATAGATAATACTCTCTACCTTCAGACAGGTTCGTAGGTTTGGTGGATTGCCTTGTCACTTTAAGATTGAAGATAAATTTCATGGGGACTGACATAGAAGTAACATATAATGAAGCACATGTACCATTCTCATAGATCAATACATTTTAATACTTAAAGTGCATTTTAATACTTAATGACGTAGGCTGAGCCGCTCCTGAGATTCCATTCCCATGGTGTCCTTTCCCTCCTCTCATACCTGTTATCTAATGGTTTCTCATTTTTCTACTTCCAAGACTACTTTTATTGTTATTAGCAGTTACATCTTTGAGTCATTACTGAGTGTTTTATCTTATTTCATAATTCTCTAACTTGTACTTTTAGATGGTCTCTGGTACATTAGGGACTGATATATTCATTTTCTAAGCATGCGCTTTAGAATGGCATGTTTTTTATACATAGGATGAAAATACGGATTACCTGCATGGGGTGAGTCCTATTCCCATTTGCATATGTTTCATTTATGCTTGATTGTGACATTAGCACCCCAGTATTACCGTTGGTGATACGAGTAACAAATTGGAAGGACTTAGATTTGAGATGCACACAGACTACTTAATGCAGACCTTCAACTCTATCCTACCTTAGATGAAGATGGTTCATTTGAAGCTGCTTGGAGGATAGAGCAACATCTTCCATAACAAGGCTGACCATTGTGGTACAAGTTTAGTTCCTCCATCTATTTTAAACAGGGTGATGCATTTACCTTCGTGTTCTATATTTATTGCAATGTCTGTTTTACTCTGTTTTCTAATACGACCATGCAAACTGTGTTTATAGTTAATCCTATTGCTTTCTTATGGTGAGTTATGCATCCTTGATAGGTTGAAGAGCTGCTGACAAACTATGAGAATGTTTGCACCCTCCGTGTTAGGATGCCCATCTCATCAGATCTAACGAACCCTCGCAACTTCATCACCAAGATCACCCGCTATGAGAAGGTCGTTAACATACCCAACTCCATGACCATCTTGGATGAACTTTTGCCTATATCAATTGAAATGGCAAAGAGGAACCTCACTGGAATATGGAACTTCACCAATCCTGGCGTCGTTAGCCATAATGAGATCTTGGAGATGTATCGAG
Source organism: Musa itinerans (assembly GCA_001649415.1). Taxonomy (NCBI): domain Eukaryota; kingdom Viridiplantae; phylum Streptophyta; class Magnoliopsida; order Zingiberales; family Musaceae; genus Musa; species Musa itinerans. Next base: position 349,735 of record LVTN01000219.1, on the reverse strand, counting down.
ACTACATCGATCCAAATTTTACATGGAAGAATTTCACACTCGAGGAGCAGGCAAAGGTGATAGTTGCCCCTAGGAGCAACAATGAACTGGATACCGCCAAGTTGAAGAAGGAATTTCCAGAGCTTCTGCCGATCAAGGAGTCGCTGATCAAGCATGTCTTCGAGCCAAATCAGAAGAAGACATCCACGACCTAACAAGTTGGCTTCTGGGTTTTCTTTCTTCTTGCTTCAATAAGGTAGTTTTCTTCGAATTGTTCAGTCATGTATTCATCGATGATAAGTGTGCAACTGATATCTAATTATGGTTCTGGTAGCCCTTGTTATGATCAGACTGGGAATGAAGAAGAAAAGTGTAGTGCAGAACTGTCCTGTTGCTGTTTATGTATCAAAGAAACCGGCAGGGGCTTTGAAAGCTATGGGCTTGTTGATGATGGAAACTGACTCAGAAATAAATAGGGTTTTTGTTACCAACAATAGGAACTATCCCTTGAAAGAAATTCTGGAATTTTCTTTAAAATTTTAAAATTATAAATAACAGGATTCCATTTTAGACCTTCTCATACTGCAGTAAGTTTGTTCTAAAAGTCATGACTACAAGTGGAGAAGATTGTGACCCAAAAATTCTTCATCATGAACAGATGAATACAAGTTATTTATATTTGAAAATGCAACCAAGAATTAATGTTCTTCCTTTCTGCGGAGATGCAAAAAGGAAAAAAAAATAGGTCTCTTTTTGGAAACTATTCTAAAAAATATAAAAATAAAAATAAAAATCATTACTCCACCGATCCAAAAAATACTCTAAGATTTTTAGACTTATCCATTAAAACATATCGAGATAGCGATACGAGAAATATTCATCTCCAATCAAAACTCGATATATGTCCTTAAAAAAAGGATAAAAATTGAATCATCATATGTTAATAAAAAATATATTCTCTGATTACTTTCTAATTGTGAGGATTGCTTCCCGACCGTAAGCAATTAGTGACGACTTGCTTTAAAAGATTATCACGGGCATGATAATCCAGTTTTGACTCTCTCTTCTCTTCGTCATCTAACTCATCTGGGGACTATAGCCAGCTTACCGTCCCATAATTTAAATAGAAATGGAATTACTGCAGTCCAAGCTTCAATAGTAGAAATAGCTTTTCTTCTTTTAGACACTTCTATATACATCATGTTTGAAAATGCGATTAAAGCAACTTTTAACATCATATCCAATTCCCTCTCTTATCTATTTATATCCTCTCCTTGCAAATAAATCCCTTTTCAGTTCCACTCTTCCTAATGGGAACCATTTCATCACTGACAAGTAAGATGGTCCAGTCTGTAGTTGGAGGTAGATGTCAATCGGTTCTTGTTCTCATCTCGTTACTCCTTCCCAAATTTTGTTGCGTGAGATGGGAGTCGTGGAAGTATACCTTTGCAGGCGAGTGGGCCTTTCCATGGCTGGTTTTTTCGGCTTCCGACACTAAGGAGAGCATAAACCAGCTCTTCTTCTTATTCTGTGGCTTGTTAAAGGTGGCAAGGAACTTGCTTCTTACGCATGCAGGTCCGGATGGGCTTTCAATTCCAACCACTGCAGCAGAGCTGAGTGATAGCAGAAAGATGAACTCCCAACCCGTACTGCAGCAGAGCTGAGTTAAATAGAGGAAGAGAAAGCGTGCAAATCATACATATTTGTTTATTGAGGATTCCCTGTTGATTAAAGAAGAAAAACCTAGTAGTGTAGTTCACCCTTTCGTATCTCTAATTATTCTTCTCTGCGTTATCAAGTCAAGCGAAGGCACGCCACGGCACGCCTCCTACCAAAAGCAAGCCATTTATAAGATTCTATTGTGACCACGAAGCTGATGAATCATGAATGACAGCACCACCCATTAAATCGACATCTTTTCCCGTTCGTGATCATCCCTTAGTATTAGGATTCCCATGTAGATCGATCGGCTTAGGTGGCTGTCCCCGTATCATTATTTTTCTTGTGGTGTTTGTCATACGAATGAATCGCTCTATGATAAGGCAGCCGGTCACTTCATCCAACCCGTGACGACCAAATCCTGTGAGATCGCTCACGATTCCCCTCCCATGCCGTCCTTGAAGACTGTGGGTTGATTAAGAAAGCCTGTGATCGAAGGCAATCTCTCCAACCAAACTTGTATGGCGAAGTGACAAAGCGCTGTCCCTACGCCATTCAATTAGCAACCAGTTTGCTTTACTCGGTCACGAGACATTAATAGAAGGAAGCCCAGTTTGCATCGAGAAAGAGATACTGAACTAAATAGTTTATGTGTACGTAGACGTGTATATTTATATGTACGTGAGACGATCACGGTGGTCTCATGACAGATAGACATGGGAATCGTGCATCTACATAGGGTTGGAGGGGGTGATCTTGATGACGAGGCCGGGGAAGACGTCGTCGGGGTCGTGGATGTGCGGGTTGCGCTCGACGATGAACGGGTCGCCGCACTTGTCGCTGATGGTGTGCAGCGTCTCCCCCTCGCCCACCACGTAGATCTCGTCGCAGGGGCGGGCGACGAGCCGCCCGCCGCTGGCCGGCTCGTCCAGCTCCGCCGTCGCCGGGCCCTCCCGCAGCGAGCTCAGCAGCACGACCGCCACCAGGGCCAGCGCGACGTACCACGACGCGGCGTCCAAGACGGACACGACAGCGGCCAGGGGTCTCCTTGCCGGTGATGCCATCCTCTCCTTTTCGTTTTTCTTGGGGTGGGGATGAGTTAGGAGCGTAGGGAAGGGATTTATAGGGAGTAGAAGGTTTTAGAGAGAGGGGGGAGATATAGGGGGTGGGGGCCACACCAAGATGGGTCCCACACAGGAGTCGTGGCCGGAGAAGAGGGGATTTGGTGAAGTCTATTCTCCTAAGTAGTGCTTGCTTTTGTGGGGTCAAACCAATGGCTGATGGATATGGAGGCAAGCGGGATGGATATGGAAACCATTATTCTGAAAAGGCATCTTGGATGGTGGATCAAAGAATCTTTGCCTCTTCAGAGTTCGTGATAATATATGTGGGTGATGGGAGGATCCTGCTACTGCATGCCCCACACCTTCTTCTCTCCGCCTCGTCCTGCAAAAGGGAGTTTGTTTGTGGATCAAAGAATTAGTGTTTCATCTACTTTGCAGAGATCATATATTCTCATGTTTAAAGCACAGTAGTTTATTTTCTATTGTTATTAAATATAAATAAAATTAACTAAATATTCTTTTCCGCATAAGAGATAAGGTAAGTTTATTGGAAGACGATCGGTGACTTATTAATTTTAAGTTTTTAAAATTAATAATGATAAATCATCATTTATCTTCGTCGATATAAGCATGAGGACTTTGAATATCTAAATTTAGAATATGTGTGGTTCTTATTTTTGATTTCTGTATCACATCAATTTATTTTTATGTGAAAAGTAGAAACATGTGATTCAATTTTAGAATTTGAAGGAATATTAATCATTTTCATATGCTGACATAAATGATTGTTGATGTTCATCTTCGTCGATCGGAATGAATCGGCAACCCGTGAACCAAAAACAACAAAGTGGAGAGAAGCAGCAGCAGAGAAAACAGCTAAAATCTACCACCAAATAGTCACACCTCACAGGAGATGATTGGAAGGAAGATTGCTACCTAGTAGACATCACTTTCAATCACCAAGCCTTCAGCCTTCAGCCATGGCGAGGCAGGCCAACTTACCCTCACACGTAACTGTTCTACTTTAGTGCACGTTACTGGTGCTGCTAATTCACTTTCCATGGTTCTTCCGACCTGGTAACTTGTCACCTCCATTAAGAGACATCCAAGAACTTCTCTCTCTCCCATATATATATATATGAGAGAGAGAGAGAGAGAGAGAGAGAGAGAGAGAGAGAGAGAGAGATCATAATATATCACATCATTGGTAAAAACACATAGAGATGCAACTACAACTGTTTGATAGGGGATCTAATATGTATAGGAGAATTAGAATCTTTGGTGGGGTAACACCATATATGATTAACTCTATAAGGTAGCATCTTGAACTGAAGCAGATCGGACAGTGCTGGTAACTGGAACAGGTGGAAGCTGGACAGCCAACGATGGAGGAGGGCAAGAACAATGGATGCTTGACTTGCAAAGTAAAAGGATGTCGACATCAATCGTCGCCATGATCAACGGGTGCATGCATGAGTGCGCCCGACGCCGACGGCGTCGAACGCCACCCGCTCGTTCTGGCCATCGGATGCGAAGTGGGGGGAGGAATGGTGGAATGGGCGACGTTGTGCCCTACCGCTGATGTGAAGTTGAGAGATTTGCGCACCAACGTATATAAAAGACTTTCGGTGCGTAATGGAGTCATCATCATCACCGCACCACACCGTCTTGGCCCCATCCATTTGTTCCGCCTTTCGACCTCTGGCTTTTCATCGATCATCACGTGTTGCCTTTCCTGTTCATCTTTCCTTGTGTATATATTATATATTTATATATAATATGAGGTTATTAATCCATCATTTGGAACCAGATAAGACCTTTTAAGTCATAAACAATTAAGGCTTCGTTAAGGTCATAGGTATTATAATTATTCATGTGTTCAACCAAAAAAATTAAGACCCAAAGGATCGTCTCATCTCGTCCTTAACTGAAAGAGTCAGACTATATATATACATATACTATCAATTTATTGAAATATGTAAAATGCTTATTTAAAAGCAAGTAAATAGAATTACATGTAGGATTTATCACTACCGAAAAATCGTACTAATTTGTCCCAAAAATACATGCATCACTATGTAAATTACATACTTTTGAACCATTCATAGCTATGAGTCTTCCGACCGGTTTCAACCTAATCATTAAGGGCCAAATTGAATTGAATCAATTTTTAATATCATTCAGTAGGGCCAAAGTAAGGAAGGCTTAAATCTGAACTAATAAACAGTTAGTGGTTAATTAAATTAGTTAAAAATTACTAATAAACTGATTCAGTTAAAAATTAAATTTATAATTTAATTATAAATCAGTTAATTATAATTTAATTAAATTAGTTAAAAATCAGTTGATCTTATTCAGTTAGTGGTTAATTAATTTATAATTTTAAATAATTTAAAAATATATATTTACTAATAAACTGATTCGATTCGATTAAAGTAAGGTAAGTTTAAACTGAAATTGTTCTAGTTCAAAACCATTTAATCTGATTTGATTAATCGATTAATCGATTAATCGATTTATAATTTTAAATGAACTGATTTAGTTTAGTGAATTAATTGAATTGAATCAAAATCTTAATCCAATTTGATCGACACAATAAAATTTATAAAATTAGACTCGTGTCATTTGTAAAATTATAATATTAAAATTAGACTAACATCATTATTGTACACTTAGTTTAATCATTAATTTATAAAACCTAAATATCTAAAAAAATTATATAAAATCGATTTGATTCGATGGATTAATCGAATCGAAAAAAAATCATAAATAAGAACTGTTTATATCCTGATTCAATTTTAGTTTCAGTTGGATTTCGTTTTATTTTTTTGGTTTGAACGCCCCTACACATAGTTCTATCTCGAAGAAGAATGTTAATAATGTGTGTGTGCTGTGTGTGTCCATGTGCACAAGGATGTGTAGATGACACATGTGTAGACGCACGTGTATGTGTACACGTATGTACATGCCTACGTACGCGTAAGAATAAAAGTATCTTTATAAGTTAGATAATAAGGATCCAATCGAAGGAAACAACTTGCCAAATAAAATTATGCTTTATAGATTTTTTTTTGGTAAGTGCTTTCATTACTAGGCTTATAGGTATATATTTATGTGTATATATACAACTACTCAAGCCTATCAAGTCGGCCTTTCCCTTAGTT